>PVKC010006759.1:0-30583 GCA_004027635.1 Crocidura indochinensis | reverse complement strand
TCTGACCCAAAAACCAAATTCCCCTCAAAAAAAGAAAGAAATTTAAAAAGAACATTAGGAAGAAAGCCTATTGGTAAAGGAATGTATATGAAGTGAATGAAATTTAAAATTAGTGTTAACAGAGGCAAAAAAAAAAAAAAAACCCAACAAAACAAAACCACAAACATAAAGACCAGCAGGAAAAGTAATCATTAGATTTAAATGCCAAAGGAGATTATGAGCTCCTGATTATGTTCATGGCGGATTGCAAGAGTTTGGCCTATTTTGATGATAGTGAAGGAGCTGAAAACAAGAATTGATTAGAGAAGAGAAACACTGTTTTAAGCATTTTTTTTACTCTACTTAGTTTTCTATTCCAACTTCTACAGATATCTGCAACGAATATAATGAATCTATAATTCATGAAAAGAAAATCCTACACAGTTGCTGGAATACTTTTAATGGCATATGCCTATGTAGAGAAATTATTAGTGCATGATCTATCTTTTCCTGGGGCACTATTAGTAAAAATCAAAGCCACGATTTAAAATACTTCATTATAAGTGAAGAGAACTTATTCCTGATGTATATATTTAGCTTTAGTTACCAGATATTGATCATAATGATAATTATGATGATGATTATGATCATCATTGATGATGACTGTGATAAATGTATGTATGTTTAAAGAAACTGACATTACAACAGTATCCTGAGGGTATCATACTAGTTGCTCGGTATTTGAAAGGGAACTTCTTCTTCCCGAACTACTCAAACAGCAAAATGAACACAATATTCTCTCCATCTTCTGCTTGCCCTCTAGCTTGCATGGAAGTGGAAGAGAAAAAAAAAAAAAACAACAACAACCTTATATTGAAGTTCATTTTAATTAGGCTGCACAGAACCAATTTCTCACTTTCTCAAAAAAAAAAAAAAAAACCCACAATTTTAGAGTACTTGAGGGAAGAAGTAAAAATAAGCTTACTATTTTTCAATTCCACATGAAAATCTACTTATTCTTTTGCAATACTCTTAAATACAAATTCCCATATATTTTATTTTTTTAGAAGAGCTTTAATGTAAGGAATCTAAGGAAGTGCTTCATTTCATTGGATTCATTGAGGGATATTCAAAGATAAAAAAAAAAACCTTAGTTTATTACTAAAAGCATTGCGAATGAGTTTTCCAACATAGAGGCATTTTAAAAATTCTGTAAAAGTCCTGTTTTGAATCTTTGTGAATTTCTATAGGCTCCCCTGAAGATACTGGGCGCATAAATAAAAATGGAACTTGTCACTGTCTGAAGGGAAACTAACTTGTTTGAGAGTTCAAAGATTCTTTTTTGGTCATTAATTAACCATTTATTATAGCATCTCCTATGCAACAGATTAAAGAACTTCTCTCTATTTATGACTAATGTGGCCTGAGTTTCATGTACATTTTATAAGTTTTTATCTGGTGGATTTTAATTATCTTGTACAAAAGTACTTTGATAGAGCTTGGAGTTTCTCTGACAGGGCAGTTCTGAGAAATCCATCACAGGCTGCCGAGTTTTGCTCCAGGTCTGTTGCCCCATCCGTGCCCTGCATAAAGGAGTACCAGGGTTTCACCTTTAAAGTGGTTCCCAGAAAATCTTTTAAGGGGTAATAATTGAACATGATTTTCTGTCAGGATGAATGCATTTAATTGATTGTTGTGACTGCTGCTCCTCTTTGTTGAAATCATCTTAAATTTGTTAAAGGCTTTCCACCAGCAGATCGGAATAATGGGATAAATACTGTAAGACTGGAGAGTAAAGCATTATTTTGGGGTGAGACTTCGTTATAGATTCAGTCAAAGAAAGGCAAACTGAGGGCCTTTAACTCAGTTCAGTCCTAGCATGGAGGGAAGGAAAAAAAAAGAACTGTAATCATATCTAATTAGTGTTAAAATAATGTTTCCCTTTGAAATGTTTAATTAGCTCTGCTTTATTACATAAACATTCCTGATGGCATGCACACAGCAGAGCTGCAGGACTCGGAGGAGTTAAACGGTGCTCAGTGGTCCTGTGCCCTGTGTGCTACAAAAACAGACAAGGTGGGGCAGCTGGCAGCAGATGTCGGGCCTGTCCATGGAGCTGGGGATCCCTGCTCCAAACAGCAGGTAGTCATTTCAGCCTCTGTGGCTTCCTCCCAGCCTCCCATTGTGCTTTCAATTTAACAGCATTCCAGATGGACAAAGACCATTTTTTACAGTTCACCCTTCAGTGCAGAGACACATTCTATTTAAACTTGTCTAACCTCTGTGAACATATTTAGTGATTGTTGCCAGCCACTGTGGGCCCTCTTCGCAATGCACCCTTTGTTCTGGGAGGAGGGTGTCCTCTTTAATTTGCCCAAGCAAGACCAGATTTACCTGCATTCTTACAGGATCCTTGGCTCTGGGTGGAAGCAATTTTCATTAACCTCATTAGCAATATGGTTTCCTTGATCATCACAAGTGGATCCGAGTTTGGCTAGCTGCTGTTTCACAGTGATGTGTGCTTTCTAGAAACCCTCAGATTAAGAAGCAAACATCCTGGCCTGGCCTGGTTCTGATCTTGGATCCCACTCCCACACATATGGCAGCATCAGTTCTTCTTGGGTACTTGTAACTTTATAACAAAACAAAATAAATGCTATGTTGTAAAACATACATAATTTATCTGGAGTAAAAATTGATGCAAGACAATCACTGCTAGACTCTTACCAAAGATATTGTTTAGGTCTATGGAAAGTACAGGGTATCTTATAACTTTTCAAAACACTAATCAGGCCTTTAGTAAATAAAAGGGTTTTACTTAAAAATACTGGGTGCACAAATTCACACACATACATAAGATCTAAATATATATATGTCTATATTCATATGTATGTTAGCTATAAAACACTTGACTCCTTGTCCTTGAAACCTACATTACTAAAATTATGATCTAGAAATTATAAAATGAAGGAGCATTGAATCTTAGAGATAGTAGTTATACAAATATGGTGCCACTTTCAATTCAACTTATTTTCCTTCCACTAACATCTCTGAAGCATTCTTTTGCTCCTGGGTAGTTCTCTGGTAACTAAGGAGACTGAGAAAAGCATTTACTATGGAGAAACTCCCAAGGCTGTCTCCCTTCTCACTTGCAAGTCAGGCATTTGTGCTTCTAGATGGTCCACAGGATATGGTAACATTGGCTTAACATTATCCATGATGCATTTAATGCATCCAGATTGTTTGATTTAGGACAGTGGTGGATTGCAACCTCTAAATGTTCTTTCTGTGGCCACCTCCTGACACAGGGACACTATTCTGACAGATGCCTTGGTTGGCTGCAAGAAGAAGACATGGGCTTATTCTGCATTAGCTTCTGCAAGAACAAAGGACCTTAAAGCTTCTTCATACTCCAGATTATGGGCTTGTCATAGAAATGCCAGAGGTTCCAAAGGGCACAAGAGATAAGCTTGTTTACAAGTTGCAGGCCAAACTATTACCAAACTGAAAAAAAAATTCTTTCAAAGGAAGGCTTGAGAGTTATGAAAATGGATGGATTGAATTTATAGCCACAGAAAAAAATACTTATCGTCTAATATTAAGTGAGTGGAAGGATACAAACAGGTACATAATAATAAACCTTGGATGTTAAACAATGGACCAATTTAAAATAGTTGGTTAGAGGCTAAGAGATGCTATAGAAAGGTAAAGCATTTGTCTTGCATATTGCTGATCTCATTGCCAGGAATGACCCATGAGCACAGAGCAAGAATAAAACCTGAACACTGTTGAGTGTGGTACTAAAATGAATGTAATAAAATGATTATAATAATAAGATAAAAAATGTTTTTAAATTTATCTTCATTCTTTTGTGCTGAATTTTCATACCATAATAGTCATTTTATAATTAATATATTATATTAAAACTGAGTATAATCTTTATTTTTTAACTAAGAAAACAATTTAAACCTTTCACAAATTAGATGTAGAAGCAAATTATACCTTATAACAGAATAATATGTATAATAAGATAAAATCTTTAAGAAATGTTTTCATTTGATTTTGATTTGATCCTCCATTCTCCACTAAGAACTTGAAATTGAATAGAAATGAGATTGCCCTCCTTGCCCATAAACATCACTGTGTTCTGGACACTCATCACATGATCTCTTTCTACTGAAATCCTCTATATATGCCTGTAGTTAATACAAAGGCATTCCTGTACTCATTTTCCTCAGTACTTTAATGTAATAAACTATATAAACGGAAACCCCCACCTAAGACAGAAGAATCTAGTCTTATAGTGGTGGTGATTGGGGAGTTGAAACAAATACATGTATGATTTCTAAGACTATTTTTTTTCATTTGAGGGGCACACTTAGCAGTGCTCAGGGTTTATTCTTGGTTTTGTGCTCAGAGCTTATGCCTTCTGGTACTCACATTACTGTGATTGAACCAGGTTGTACCCATACAAGACAAATGTCTGACCTCTCATACTTATAAAGTAAGTATAAGTAAGTTTTTATACTCATACTTATGAAGTAAGCCAAAAGAATAAGAAATACAGAATGATACCACTTATGTGTAGTATTTTGAATAACTGCATAAACACACACAATGGTGTAAATGGGAGTTGTCTTAAACACTCTTGGCCCCAGGGTATAGCGAGGAAAAGTAAAGAAATTGAGTGGAAAAGGAGAAAGATAAATATGAAAGGATGGAGACCAGGGGGCAAGTGGTCTCAAGTGTATTGATACTGTTAAAAAAAAGTACAGAACTATGGGGCCAGAGTGGTGGCACAAGCGGTAGGGCGTTGTTTGCCTTGCACACGCTAACCTAGGACGAACAGTGGTTCTATCCTCCAGCGTCCCATATGGTCCTCAAAGTCAGGAGCAATTTCTGAGCACATAGTCAGCAGTAACCCTTGAGCATCACTGGGTGTGTCCCAAAAAGCGGGGGAAAAGAGAGTACGGAACTAAATATCCAGGCCATAGGCAATAACAATGAAATCAAGAGATACAGACTTTAACAATCTAAACTTAAAATGGACCTGTTTTAATGGTAGTCTGGGGGTTAAAGGGTGGTATGGGATGCACTTGGAGAACATTTGTGGAGGGAGATTGACACTGGCTGTGGGATTGGCCCTGATTCATTGTATGTCTGAAACCCAAGTATTAAGGGCTTTGTAAATCACAATGATTTCAATAAAATAATAATAATAATAAAATAATAATAATAATAATAATAAAAGAACAATCTTCTAAGCAGAAAGTCATGTTCTAAGACCCCACATGACTAAGCAAGTATTCTTCCTAAAATCATGACCTGGTGTGCTGTTAAGTCTTTCCCTTTTCTATTCAGACCATTTCCTCCTTGACGAACTTGCACAGCAATCCTTGTCTACTATTCTTTACTTCTGTTATTTGTTGTCTGATGCTTCTCTCCATCCCTGTGTTAACTACTCCCTGACTCCAATTCCCAGAACTTTCTCCAGATCCTGATTCTGAATATTTCTTTGTGAGCTACTTTTATACCCAATGAACAGGGTAAAACTGTAGCAAATCTCACACCTAATAAAATATTGAGTAATTAACTTATGTTTTCATACATCTTATGGGAAGAATAATTTGATACTTATTTTTATTGGCAACAATAATGAATTAAATGACTAAATTTTTTATAATGACAGTATAAGTTGTCAATAACAAAGATATAGAGATTCTGAAGGTCTATCCATGAACATAACATTCTACTTATGGAAATGTTCATTAGGAACAATATTTGTCAGATGAGTGGTTGGCTTATATTTTCTCTCAGTCTAGGGATGTCTTTTTATCCAAGTCATCATTTCATTGGTAGTGTTGAAGTTTGGGGCTTCAGGGTTATGAGAGAGAGGACCCTGAGACAATGAGTGGAGAGAATCAGAGTATGTAGGGCAAGAATGTTGTGTGAAGAATATGAAGAGTAATGTTAATCACAATACTTAAATTTAAAAAATAGTTAAAACTTGAGATAGGGAGAGTTCAGTTCATTGTAGTACTTATTTTGACTCTACAAGGCTTAGGCTGGCTGCCATGTATTACCAAATTCCCCCCAGAACCACCTGGACTGATCCCTGAATACTAAGCTGTGTTTAATCCCTAAGTATCACTGGATATGGCCCAGAAGTTAAATAAAGGAAAAATTACGGGAAAATATATTCTTTAAATAGTAGTGTTTAAAAACAAGCAAGAAATGAATGAAAGTTATACATAGTATGAAGACTAAGCTTTCTGTGGTAGTTCCAAGTTATCTGAGAGACTAATTTTGCTCATGTTTATTCTACTACAATCTGATGACAAAACTTATATTGAACATTTAGAATTTCTCTTTGATTAGGCTAATGACATTTGATTTTCTGCTCATTTGCAATCTTACATTTTTGATTCTATCTTTCCATTTTCATTATGAGCAGAGTTTTGTTCCATCTTCATGCTCTGATCCCTATTTTTGTTTTATTAACATTTCTCAGGCATTTTGGTATTGTTATATGTAATTAAGCATTTTGAAACTGTTTAAAATATATAAATATCTAACTAAGCAAAAATGGAAAGCTTTACAATTTTTCAATTCATTAAATGCTTAGAATGACAATTATTATAACACATCTAAATATTGCACTTAATAGAAATAGGTAAAATATATTAAAATTATACTATGTAGAAATTATGCTTCATGAAAATAACAATTCAACAAAGACACAGAAACAAATGGAAATGTTCTAATACACTGTCATCAAGTGTAGTTTGAGACATACTTTTGTGTTTGCTCTATAAATATTTGTTCACTGGCTGACCTATTTAACAAGTCTAAGACTACCTAAAATTTTTAATGAAATAAAGATGAAATATGATTGTGTTGATTGCAAATACATTTTAGGACAGTGATTATATGGGCAAAGGTACTCTGAATTTCAATGATTTGTAATTTTTCTGTTTTGTGGCCACACCCAATTGTGCCCAGGATTTATTCCTGGCTAGGTTTGGAGGACCATAGCAGTTCCAGGGATAAAATCCAGGTATTTGACTTTTAAGGCAAGCATCTTATCTACTGTAGTGTATTTGTAGCCTATTGCAAAGGAATTCTTGTTTGATGACCTGTCCTTATAGAAACCTGACAAGTGTTGATTTCATATTATGTAAATGAATAGCTTAGCTAGGTAAGTCATCCCCCTGGAACCCATTCATCACATTAAGTGAAGTACCAATATTTACTGCATTGCAAAACAATAAATATGCACGCATAAATAGCACTGTTCACAGGATTTAGCATATATCAAATTGAAATCGTGTCGTCTTCTACGCAACATTTGTGTTCTTCACAGTAACTCTCAATATTCAAAATCAGGGAATATATGTAATTAATTAATGCTTAATTTTAAAGACAGAATTTTAAGGCAGGGGATAAGTGGCCTTGTTAAAGTAAAGGTGTTTCACCTGGGCCAGTTTTTCCATAGAAGAAATAGAATACATTTAGAAAACCAACCCCTTTCAAATGATGTTACTGAAGTAATTGCCATGTAGGTTACACAACTTTTCCATGAAAGGGATGAAATGATAGAAAGGGAACATCTCATTTCACAGCTTTCCACCACAATAGCTGACACATAAAACAGATCCTTAATGAAACAAAAATCCTTGATCATCTCAGAAGCCACAAACCATTAGTGCGGCATTTTAAAATTTCAGAATACCATTATATCTAGAGAAATATTTGATAGAATAAATCAAAGTGAATTACCATTGCCCAAGTGGTCATAGGAATAATTCACATTTAACCAGAATAGAGTTATATTTGGAAAGTATTGGTTTTACAAAAGATAATTATATATATAAATGCAGAAGATATATACATATATATGTACATAAAGATTTCCAACTTCTCTAGTGGGTCAGAGGTTGCTAGTTTGGATGTCCTGAGATGTAGCTTTGAGGCTGTGAACAATTTAATAAAAGAACTTTTCAACATACCTTAGATCAGTTTTGACCCTCTAAAGGAGTGTTCTTAAAAGCATAAACATTTTTGTTCTGACTGTTAAGTTGTCACTCAGAAGCTACCATATATTCTTTGGGATACACTTCAATAAGCAAAACTTTTTTCCATTGGCATATGCAGTCCTAGAAATTCTATTTCAAAGTAAATATTTTTGTCTACTGAATTGGACAATACAAAGCTTAATATATTTCATTAACTTTTTGAGATTTCCCTGTAAGATAATAAACCCTTGAGGCTGTTTTATTGTTTACTTTTTAAATTATTCCACAATTAAGTGCAAAATAATGTCAAAATCATTTTGAGCAGTATTCTTTGTCAACAAAACAAAAGTCTTACAAATGGCACTCATTTTAGGGATATGTTATGCTAAGATTTGAAGTTCCTCTTCATATCTTATATAGAGGTATATCTTATTTAGGGATTTTTCAAACTACTGCATATTTATTATGTATTATTTCTGAACTTATCTTTATTTTATTAGCTCTTCCTTTCCTTCATCCCATTCATCTATTTTAGCATTCATTCATTAATTCAAACTTTGTGAACAATTACCACATCTAAGACACATCCTAGGGCACAAGCTAAGATACCTTGTTTTCCTCATCTTGAGTAAAAGATACACAATTATTTTTTGTGGCCTTCCTTTGATTTACCACACAAATTTCACAACGTTAAGTATCTCCTTCTAGTAGAAAACCCCTCAAGATAATTTCAAACTTCAGAAAATCAGTGTTTCTACAGTGAGGTAAGTTCAAAGACACAGTGAGTGGTAGGGAGTTACATGGTGCCTGGACAAAACATTAAGTTGCACACATGTCAAGTCTCTAGCTAGTCAAATGTTTGGGGTCCAGAGAGATAGTCCACTTGCCTTGCTTGCAGCCGACCCAGGTTCAATCCCATTTACCCTATATGATCCTCTGACTCCAACAGGAGTAAACCCTGAGTGCAGAGCCAGCAGTAAAGTCCTGAGCACGGTTGAATCTAGTCCCCCAAATAAAATAATAGTAATAAACATATATTAAAATGCTTATTTTGAAATAAAGCATGTTCTAAAATGACCAAGTTATTTATTTTGAGATTTTACTTTTTCCTCTATTATTACTAACCTGTTACTTGGTTCTGAAATTCAAAAAATTTCCCCCAATGAATTCACTACCCACCAGGTAAGTACAAAAATGAGGGAAACACTCAGCATCAAAATAACTGAAAATCATCAGATATGTCACATCCTCTAAGACCAAAATTTAGAATAAGTAAATGCAAATAAAACACATATTACCAGCTTATTTTACAGAACAGTTTCCAGAGAATGTCCTTTAAACGAACTCTCTCCTCATTTCATAGTCAGATCTGAGTTATTGACAAGGTAGAAAATCAGACAAAAACATAATTCTGACAGACTGACAAGAGCTGAATCTAACTTTAGTCTATATAGTGTAGTTAGACAGGAAAATATCTTTTTTTCCAATTCTTCTAACAACAGATTATTAAAAATGTCTTACAACTTGTTTATGAATTTTATATCTTTGTAACAAATTTTATTTTCGGTACTGTGGTTTACAATACTGTTATTGATAGGGCTTCCTGCATATCACATTCCAGCATCATAAACTCTACCTGAGTATCCCTACTTGCCACCATTGTCCCAATATTTTAACCAGAATCTGATTTTAGGAAATGTATCTTATCCCTGGATATTTAATAATTGAAATAATGGGGCTAGAGAAATAGCACAGTAGATAGAGACTCTACCTTGCACTCAGTTGACCCAGGTTCAAACCCCAGTATCCCATATGGTCTCTAGAGCACTGACAGGATCCATGAATAACCCCTTAGCAACACTGGGTTTGGCTCTCCCCAAAACAAAAACAAACAATAATCAAAGTCTCAATATAAATAAAAACTATTGCTCGAGAAGAGCACATGCAAAATCTAATAACTATTGCTATACATTTTTTTTTCGGAGCCAAAAATTAAACAGTTTAACCTTCAGCTTTACAGACCACTATTTTCTCCACCAATTCCATATGGTGAATTCATAAAAAGGAGACAGGTCATTTTTATTTGTTTTTGGTCACACTTTCTAAGTGTTTCAGGTTTATTCCTTCCATGCTCAGGAATCACTCCTCGTGGAGCAGAGAAGAACACATGGATTATTGAGGATTGAGCCTAAGTCAACCTTGTGCAAAGCATTTGCCTTTCTATAAGGAAAGAAAGATTCTTATGGCCCTTGGTCAGCCATAAGCGTGCTACTGCCCCTTAAAAGGCATTCATTGATAATGTCAATTATGAGATGCCCCTTGTAACTGATGCTGGGGGACAGTTGGGCAAGGATATATAAACTAGAGTTGAAGTGCTGGAAGGACCCTCTGCTAGACTGCCGGAGAAACTGTCTACCATACTCCCTGTTCCTGCTGCCTTATGCCTTTTGCTGTTTCTGCTATTTCTTTTTCTATTATCCTTTCCCTTGTTGACTTCTTTCCTGTCCTTTCCTCTTCCTCTCCCTCTTAGACTATTTCTTCCTCCTTCTCCCTAAGGGGCTGACTATAAGGTCTCTGCCCTA
The DNA here is from genome assembly GCA_004027635.1 of Crocidura indochinensis. Taxonomy (NCBI): domain Eukaryota; kingdom Metazoa; phylum Chordata; class Mammalia; order Eulipotyphla; family Soricidae; genus Crocidura; species Crocidura indochinensis. Next base: position 20,007 of record PVKC010006759.1, on the reverse strand, counting down.
CCTGCTTTGCTTCTCTCTTAAGTAAACTCCATTTCTAACCCTCTCTTGTTGGGATTTTGATTGGCCCTGAAACCTACCCACTATACTATTTCTCCAACTCTGGACAAAAGTAAATTAAGAAAGAAGTTGGTAAAGTTGTGCAGAAAAGAGTATACAAGATACGACAGTGAATGTAGTTAGACATAACAAATTCTATAATATCCTCAAAGGAAAGACCATCATTGTATGATTATTCTCACTTAAGATAAACAAAGAAAGCACCCAGATGAACTCAGTATAATAAAAATGAATATTTGAGCTATACATCTGTGTATTGATTTTCTTTAGGGACGAGGGAAAGGAAGTGGGTAAGAAAAAAGGAAGTCAAGTCAAAGTTAGATATTATGTTAGCCAATGAGTGTTTAAAGTGGCCTCATAAATTAACTCACAACATTCCATTAAATTGACAATTAAGGATGTTATTGCATAGAATCTGGAAAGAAAGGTCAGGCGTGAAGACACAACCCAGTTAGACCCCTGCTTACACCAAAAGTTTTTCAGGCATCTCAGGCTATAACCCTGCAGGTCTTCAGCAGCAGTAGATGTGGTGTTGGAGGCTTCCACTGGTGTGGCCCCAGCACCACAGGCCAGACCAACACCACATCCTCAGGCCCTCACAGACTCAGTAGGTTGAGAACCACATGGGGGAGAGTCCCAGGCCTTCTAAGGACTACTTGAGGAACCCTTCCAAATAATAAAAAATAAATAAGTAATACAAAAGTTACCACATACAGTAATTTAAAATTGCCATCCAGAGGCTAGAGCAATAGTTCTAACACAGTGGGTAGGGCACCTGTTTTATACACAACTGACCCAAGTTCAATGCCCCATATGATCCCCAAGTCCTGTCAGGAGTGATTCCTGAATAGAAGCCAGTAATAAACCCTGAACACTGCCCAGAACCACCCCCCAAAATTGCCATCCATAAGCAATAAATTTTTGAAATGAAATTTTGATGACAAAGTTGAAAGAGGAAGGTAAAGCCATGCTCGGCTCTTTCTAAAGTCAATAGACACAAAGCCTTTAACATAGAAGCTACTCTATCCCAACAATTCCAATTTAGGAGGGTTTTACATTAAAATCATGCAATTGGAATTCCAATGGTGACTTAAGGGTACAAGAAAACTGCATTGTATACATCGAACTTTAGTATCAAACCTGCTGGTCTACACTTGGGACACTGACACAATATTGCAGCATAAGAAAGAAAAGATGGGGCTGGGCGGTGGCGCTGGAGGTAAGGTGCCTGCCTTGCCTGAGCTAACCTAGGACGGACCGCGGTTCAATCCCCCGGTTCCCCATATGGTTCCCTGTGCCTGTCAGGAGCGACTTCTGAGCGAATAGCCAGGAGTAACCCCTGAGCGTCACCGGGTGTGGCCCAAAAACAAAACAAAACAAAACAAAACAAAAAACAAAGAAAGAAAAGATAAGCAGAGGGAATGTTGAAGAATTTTGGAGTCTAAAGTTTATCACTACAATTTTTGATAGTAATTTAGTAAGTGCAAATTCTTCTGGGATTTAGGGCTTTTGACATGCATTCGCCAGTTGGCTTTTATAGAAAGATGTGAAATAGAGACCACTTTATAGAGCAAACAGACCAGGCACTCCAGAATCCCCAATGACTCACACATATACAAAGGTTGAGGGTACTTCTAGATGAACAAGTGAGTGCCTATGGTTTAAGCACTCTTCTCCAGAGTGAGCTCAAATCAACCTCATAATTGCACAGACATATTGACTTCTAAATAATTTAATATAATAAGACATGTGTTCAAGTATAGAGGCTTTTTTTCTGCCTATGAACATTTACACCAGATTTCCCTCAATGGAGATATTAGTTCAAGCACCATGAAGTAGACAACACCCTTAAAAGAAGAATTTTAAAATGGTAAAGGAGAAAAAATGCGAGGAAAGACAGTTTGGGCCACTTTTTTTCAGATAAACTGCAAATTACCAAATCTGCATTTCTGAATAAGGGCAAGAACAGCTTAAGACCACACCCTGGGCAGAGACACAACAGTGGGGAAATTATTTACCCACTTTAAAAACAAATTATCCGGCTAAATGGTTTGAGTCATGGCATAATCTTGCTTTGGAAAAGGATCAGTTTCTTACTCTATTCTCCCAAGTTTCTGGGTGACCTCTTTTGTCCTGTGGAATCTTAAAAAACAAAGGTACTTGAAGACACAAATGCAAAAGGTCTCTATCACTTAAAGAGGGTAGCTAAGGTTGGTGCCTGGTGGGTCCTTTGCTCCCTACAGGGCAGAGTGACCCAGATGATGGGCATTGATGCCCTCAGCTCTTGTCACTTTGGGAGGATAGAACTGGCCCTTTTTTGGTTTGTTTCCAATGTAGGTAAATGAGCTCTGCCAAGATTAACCTGTGTCAGACATGCTGTGTGTCTCTTTCTAATGAGGCCCTAAGGATGCAAGCTAGAGGAGCTATTTCAGTGGATCTAAAGGCAATACCCAAACCAAACTTTTAATTTCACTTAAGTGCAAGTCAGAGAAAGAGTCTCTTAAAATATGAAGAAATCAGCTCAAATCATAGCTACATCTACTTAACAATACAAAAGGTCTCATGGATATAAATCAAATGACTTTTAAAAGTTGCATTTCTTTATTAAAGCAAATGATTTTAAAACAATCCTAAACAAGTTGCATAGCAATAAGCAGTCAGTCTGTTAGTCTGAAACATTCTTTGCAGACACATCTGCATTTATCATAAAAACAAGTAAGCCTGAATATAGTTCTATACTAAGTTTTTCCCTTCATGGGGAGTTCCTTTTCCTTTCTCCTCTACTTTCCAATAAACATTTGACCTTCTAAAAACAAAAAACAGCCAAGTAAGTTGGCTTTCTAATCCAAGTATTGGAAGGTAGCCACAATACAATCAACCTGGTGTGACGGGCATATTCAGAGACTTCATTAATGAGTTAAGATTATATTTAAGCAATCTACTTGTCTATGCATCATATAGACCTGGGTCTTCTCCTAAGTTAACTATCTTTTTTTGCAGAGAACAGAAACTTCTCTGAAGAGGACAAATGAACAGTTAGCAGGCGCATGAAAAAGTTTTTTGGTTATTTATTATCAGGGGCATAAGAAGAAAAGGAGGGATCATCTCACACCAGTAGGAATGGCACAAGTATTAGAAACAACCAGTGCTAGTGGAGAAAAACTACTTTTCTCAGCTGGTAGAAACGCTGTCTTGTATAGGCTCTGTAAAATTAATATGAAGATTTATTTAAAAAATAAGATTCAGGGGCCCGGGAGATAGCATGAAGGTAAGGCGTTTGCCTTTCATGCAAAAGGTCATCGGTTCGAATCCTGGTGCGCCATATGGTCCCCCGTGCCTGCCAGGAGCAATTTCTGAGCATGGAGCCAGGAGTAACCCCTGAGCACTGCCGGGTGTGACCCAAAAAAAAAAAACAAAAAAAAAAAAACAAAAAAAAAATAAGATTCAGTTCCCAGAAAATCAGGCAATTCTACTTAGCATCTGCATTCAAAATATTAATTCCAGGACATTCGTGGCAGGAAATATGAACAGGTGAAGGGTGTTGGACAATGAATGACTGAAGTTCAATTATGAACAACTTTGCAACTGTATCTCATAGTGATTCAATTAAATAATTTATTTAAGGGCTGGAGAGATAGCATAGAAGTAGGGTGTTTGCCTTGCCAGCAGAAGGATGATGGTTCAAATCCCGGCATCCCAAATGGTCCCCTGAGCCTGCCAGGAGTGATTTCTGAGTGTAGAGCCCGGAATAACCCCTGGTACCTGCTAGGTGTGACCCAAAAACAAAAAAAAAATGTGTTTAAAATATCATTTGTACCTTTCTTATCAACATATTTAAGCATTCTTAATAACTTTATACTCTTACAAGAAAATTGCAGACATATAGAGAAACCTTTCGCTTTAGGAAAATTGAACATTTTCCTAATCTTATTTCTGTGAACATAACATCATACCAGAACCTGTGTAAGCAGGATGATGGCAAACAAATAACAAATTGAGTCTGACCTTAGTCTCTAATCATGAGTTTAGATGTCCCATTGATATAATAGAAAGAAGTTTTTGTTTTCATTTCTTTTTACATTAAGCTCAATAAACATCCTATAGTTCAAAAAATATTAATTCCAGGTTTATTCACAACTCTGTTTTTTTGCATTTTAGTAGAATAACAAGAATAAGGAAATAGCCTAAACATCTAATGATAGATGAATGAATAAAGAATTTGTGGCCTATAGACATATTGAGATACTATGAATTGCTAAGAAGAAGATGAAAGCTTTCAGGCCACGGAAACATGGATAGAACTGGAGAATCTATCATGAAATAAATCAAGGAGAGAAAACTGATCACACCCAGTTGTGATTTACATTAAAAACACAAACAAACAAGGGAGTATATAAAACTGTATAATGAGAAGCCTCTGACCTCAATTAGAAAAGTAAGATGACCAAATATGGGGGTCAGGATGGTTGAATGAAAATCTGGAAGTTTCTGGAAGACAGGTGGTGGTGAGGGATATAATTGAGCACAACACAAATATAAAAGCTAGTAATTCTATAAACATACCACCGAACTATAGTAAGATAAAATAAAAAGGATAAAATAAAATAATTTCCATTTTAAAGCATATAAGCTGTGCTTTATTCTACCACTTCTGCCTGTAGATCTGTGTCAGGGTTAGAAGAACCCTGTTTGGTGTTAGAATAACATAAACTATAAAGTTCCTGTCTATAAAAACAGCTATAAAGAGTGTTAATGTAGCATGGGTCAGGGACTGAAGCAATAGTACTGTGAGTGGGATGCTTGTTTTGAACACCATTGACCTGATTTCAATCCCTAAGGTCCATATAGCATTTCATATGGTCCCCTGAGCCTCTCAGCAGTAATTCCTGAGTGCAGAGCCAGGAGTAACCCCTGAGCATCATGGAGTGTGCCTTGAAAATAAAACGAAGAATGTAGCATGGAACTTTAAAATATTTTTCTAATCATGATGATAAAAACCTTCTGAGAAATCAGGAGCATCAATAAAAATTGAAGGTAGCAAATCCTTGGATCATGTAACTTTCTTCTATATGATTACTCCTAATTTTAAAATGCAAACATGCTTATACATCTACCTATCTACATCTATCTAAAAATGTCTATCATTTTGTCCATTTATCACTATCTCGTTCCCTTTCATCCTCTCCCCCAGTCTCCTTCTCCCCACATTGCAGGTAAAAGCTGTGTGAAAAACTAAAGTGTGTAAGATGACAAAACTTATTATATTCATTCTCTCAGGTAGAAGACCATTAATACAGTAGAAATTAAATTATGTTGTAAATGTTATAGATTATTTGAGTGTTTATTACAAAAATAAGCATGCCTATTTGCCCAGGGGCAACTCAATCTTCTGTGCAGATGGTTACTGAATTTAATCTTTATAGCAGAAATAGTCTCCAAGTTTGTACCTTCCACTATATTCTTGAATGAGTCCCTTGGCACCCCATAACATGTGTTCTATTACACAAAACACACCAGTTGTTGTTATGAGATAGAAGTAATACCCATTGACAGCAATTGTGGATGATGCTTTATTAATCAAACATATGCATTTTAGAGTATATAAACTTAACACTTTCTTCCTTAAATTACTGCCAACTCTAAACATTACAATAATATATACTTTCCTTTTTAATTAGAAAACCTCCAATATACATATATATTATCTAATTTCTCATTCTTAGTCATATAATATTCACTTTTAAGACCAAAATTATCATTGAACTCACTTACTATGAGGAAAAATAAAAAAAAAAGCTGCCTATTGAACTATATTCTCTCTGAAACTCTTAAAGAGTAAATTGTATATTAGACTAACCTGTCCCAGGGGCTAACTGCCCTAGATGCCTGTGAAGAAAACACATAGTTTAATCATGCCAAATCACTTGGAATGTTCTAAGCAGCAGGCAACACCTTCTTTTGTGGGTCTGTTAAGTGCTTGTGACAGATAGGTAAGAACTGAGGAGAAAAGTCAAGATGACTTTTCACTCATTACTTAAATGCTTTCTTTTGTTTGTTTGTTTGGTTTTTTTTGCTTTCTTTTGTTTTGTTTTTGTTTTTGGACCACACCCGGCAGTGCTCTAGGGTTACTCCTGGCTATCGGCTCAGAAATAGCTCCTGGCAGGCACGGGGGATCATATGGGATGCCAAATTCGAACCAATCATGTTAGGTCCTGGATCAGCTGCTTGCAAGGCAAACGTCGCTGTGCTATCGCTCAGGCCCCTTAAATGCTTTCTAACATCAAAATAGCACTGCATTCTCCCCTTATGTAGCTCCACCCCAGAGTACCTGGGATCCGTCCATTTATGGGCGGGTTCTTGGGAACCGGAAAGGACCTATAACTTTACCTGCAGACCCTGCCCATTTCCTGGGAGGGGTCTGGGAAAGGTACTTAAGGGCTCTGACCCAGAGGGGAGGAGCTCTTTTGTCTTTGGTCCAGAGCCTTGGCTGAGACAAGTTAAGATGCAGGGCTAGCTGCTTAAAAGGTTATGATGTGGGGTCCGGGAGATAGCATGGAGGTAAGGCGTTTGCCTTTCATGCAAAAGGTCATTGGTTCGTATCCCGGTGCCCCATATGGTCCCCCGTGCCTGCCAGGAGCAATTTCTGAGCATGGAGCCAGGAGTAACCCCTGAGCACTGCCGGGTGTGCCCCAAAACCAAAAAATAAATAAATAAATAAATAAATAAATAAAGGTTATGATGTATGCCACACGTGTAGTGGCTAGGATGAATAAAGCTGTTACTTCCTGAAGCCTGCATGTGAGTGAGATTTCTACCCGCCACTCTCATGAATCTCCAGATCTGACGGTTAATGAGGGTTGTGGAGCCACATGATTCAGAGCCTAAAGACAGAGGCCTCCATCCACCGTCTAAGCCAAAAATAAGGCCTAATTTTTTACTACACCCTTACTGTTTTTGCTTAAATTGAGTAAGAACTATTATTCTAAATAAATTAAAATGTCATCCCCTTCAATTGACATGAAAAATTATTTTATTGGGCCGGTGGTGGGGCATTTGTTTTGTACATGGCTGACCCAGAATGGATGCAGACTCAATCCCTGGCATCTCATATGATCCTCCAAGTGTAGAGCCAGGAGTAAACCCTGAATGCCCCCAGGTGTGACCCCCCCCCCAAATAAAGAAAGAAAATTATATCATTGTTATTTTGGTATTTGAGCACTGTACCTCATGACAGTGCTCAGGAACCATCTGTAATACTGAGGATTAAATTCAGGCAGGCTATGTGTGAGGTAAAAGTCTAATCTGTTGTGCCATCTCTCTGGCTGCTTAATTTATTTTGATGACTTAATTTGTTGTCAAATTGAAAAAACATGAAGACAATTTGTTTTATTTTAAAAGAAGATATTTTTGAAAATCATATTAAATATTCAATGTAACTGCCACATGAAACAAAGTGTTTTTAATAGATGGTCTTGTCGCATCTATGAAACAATACAGTTCCAATGTTCTTCAGCATTTTTCTTATAATGAATGCATAAAAATAACAGTACCACTTTCAAAATGTTATTCTAAGAACTTTGGGGTACTCTGTTAACCTTTGCACTATTTGGGGGTAAGAGACCCACCTGTCTGAGAGAATAAGGAACCATATGGGATGTTAGGGATTGAATCCAGATCAACTGCAAACACCCAATCAGCTATACTCTTGCTTCAGTCCTACATCAATTTTTTTTTTTTTTTCGGTTTTTGGGTCACACCCAGTGATGCTCAGGGGTTACTCCCGGCTATGCGCTCAGAAGTCACTCCTGGCTTGGGGGACCATATGGGAAACCGGGGGATCGAACCGCGGTCCTTCCTAGGCCAGCGCAGGCAAGGCAGGCACCTTACCTCCAGCGCCACCACCTGGCCCAGTCCTACATCATTTCTAAAGTCAACTGATAAGTATTACAAAAATGCTATGGCATGACTTAACCTTTTTTTTTTAATGTAACAAACTGAATGGGAATATAGTTGGTACAAAATGAGTAATGATGGGCTATGAAACTTAGAGATGATCATACAGTTTTGCTCTCAACAAATTCAAAACATAAAAGTGATCATTTAAAAATCTTACAAATATCTCTTCTGAAGAAGCTTTGTTTTGTGATTTCTTCAGACTTTTGGAATTGCCCAAGGAAATGAGAGGTTGACTTTGCCCTAGTATCTGCTTGTCCTCTCATCTCCTTATGCCTCTTCTAAGCAAGACAGTGTTGCAAAGAAAAACAGTTCTGTTTGGTCATTTAGTGGTCATGCTCAGGTTAATCTACAGAAAGTGCACCTGTCTCCTGCTTTATTGAAAATAATGGTTTATTTTATACCATACTTGCTTTGTTTATGATCAGCTCAATTAACATGATCTTTATATAACAAATATTGTATCGGGCATTATTTCTGAAGTATTTCATGTATTTAAATTTTTATCGGATCTCAAATTTGTGGGCTGGAGAGCTAGACAAGTGGGTAAGGCTCTTGCCTTGCATGTGCCCTACCCAGCTTTGGTCCCTGGGTTAATATGGTTGATCCCTTGAGCACTGCTAGGAGTGATTCATGATCAAAGAACCTGGAGAACATCCTGAGCACAGCTCAGGTGTGGCCCAAATCTAAAAGCAAGATCCCAAAAAGATGGTACAGGGAAAGCAGAAAAAAATGAGATTGAACAAGAAGAGGAGAAATCAGAAAAATCAGCAGACACTTGCCATCAAGTTCCAAAGCAAGTAACTGACTCTCATTTAAAATAAAATTGATCTTATATATGTTTTTAATTTTGAAATATATATTCCCATATACCTATATGAACTTTACATATTTATATCATAAACTACAGTACCCATTAGTTATTATTTTTATTTAATATACATTCCATAAAATAATTTATTATATTACTGAGATGCAGTTATCATTATATAGTTATTCAAGATGTAGTGTACTATATTTCATCTTTATTTTAGGCTCAAGATTTTTTTCTCTTTTATACAGATATATCTATGCAGGAACTTTATCTATAAAGTTATAAAACTCTCCCTAAAATGGTTGATGGTTGACTTAGAATTATGCTAGCCTCACCTGAGCTTTATGTTTTGTTGTATTAAATAATAACAAAGCAAGTTTATTTTATTTTTTATATTATACATGAATTATTGCTATTTACAAACCCGTTGCTGTTATTCTTATCATCGAAGTTTGTTTGTGCTTTTAAAACTACAGTAATTGTCTTGCTTAGTAAAAAAAATCTTCAATGAAATATAATTGCAAGTAGGTGGTGAAAGAGATCAATGACCTGTAATTTATATTTCAATAGACTTTCTAAAATAAGCTGCTTTTATTTTTTATTTATTTTAGAGGATGGTTTTTAGAGGCTTCCTTTGACAGCTAACACAAACCCATACTAAAGCAAAACTGCTTGGAGAAGAATCTCACTCTCTCAAAGTATCAATAAAATAAAGAAAAGTTAGCCTCACAGTGGGGCTCTTTAATGAGATACAGAAGCAAATCAGAAAAGACAGATAATATAATACCTTTGGAATATAATAAGAGATAGAATTAACAAGTATAAAGAAAGTACCAAAGTTGTGTAAACTGAGATCAGAATAAGAGGGTATCTTCCATGCCCATGGAGAGATAGAGAGTCCCATATATGCCTAGAGCTTCTGAAGACTCATTGTTTCATGCATATTTATGGCTCGATGCAAATATGATCCTTCCACAGTATTCAAAGGATTCTACTATGCTATCACCACTGTGAATAATAGCAAGTAAATATTATTATTGCTAACTGCATTTCTATGAAAAGACAGAAAGTTTATAATGTTAACATTTTCCATGAAGACAAATCAACTTCTTTCCAGAAAAATAAAGTGGAAGTGAATGTTCGTAAAATACAAAGTTAATTCTCAACACAGTAATAATTCCTCAAAAAATAGGATTAAATTAATTAAATTTTAATTCAGGATTAACATTTTTAAATAAGTTATTTTTACTATGATAAGCATAAAATTTTCCTCCTTTTATAACATTTCCACTTAAAAAATAAGGTTCTAGAATATATAATGTATTATTTTTAAAAATTGCCTGTGTTGAAACAACCTTTTACAAAATATCACTTTCTTAGTGTCAGTAAGAAAATTCACTTCAGAGAACTGCTGTCATTTGCTCAAAATAAAACACCATTGTGACACCAAGTAATGTCTTCAGAAAGTCAAGGTCTTAACCTAAATCAGGTCCTCAGAAATATTTTTAGTGATACAATTAAAAATTAGGTGTGGAGGCCAGAGACACAGGGCAGGTGTTATGGTGCTTGCCTTGTAAGTGGCAGACAGACCACACCCAGCATCACATGTAGTCCCCTAAATACTACAGAGGTCATTGCTTAGTGCAGGTCAGAAATGTTCCTGATTCAATAAATGTGGTACCAGCACCCACTCCCTCGGATATTAAATAGAAAATTTAAACTATTGTCTCCAGCATCTTTTGCCTTGCCACACAATGCAGCTAAAACCTATTTAAACATAGCATTCATCTGCTCCTTCAACATATGCCTTATACCTACTGTTATACCAGGTACAAGGCTAACAATAGAACAGTAGGCATCAATGAAATCATATTAATAATGATCCAAGCCTGGAGAGATAGTATAGTGGGTAAAGCCCTGGCTTTGCATGTGGCACCCTGGATCTATCCCAAGCATAGCATTTGGTTCCTAAAACATTTTTAGGAGTAAGCCCTGAACACAGCTGGGTGTGACCCAAAAAGCAAAAACAAAAGTTTTCTATTTTGGAGTTAGAAATATATAGATTAGAATGCCAAAAAGGACTGTATCTAACTTGAAATTCTATACTTTCATAGACACCATAGGGCTACAAGCCCTTTGTTTATATAAATCTTATAATAGGTCTATACTAGACCTATTCAAATCAACCTATACCAAATCAACCTAAGTAGTGCTTTATTACCATCATAACAGAGTCTAAGGCTTCCCAGTACCATTCAGAGGTGCCTGGGGATGAGAAAGTAATTGTATGGTGGACACAGGAGGAAAATGATACCAAAGAGCTAAGAAGTAAGTTTAAGGACAATAACCTGACTTTAGAGGAAGGTATATTTCTAAGGTCAGTCAAAATGGGTTATAAATTATCTCCTGTGCACATAATTTTCACAGGGTCTTCTGTTAGTCTCTGAAAGGAAGATACAAAAGAAAACAAAGGTACCCAATAGTGTACAATACCCAATGGTGTATGAAAATTGCCTAGTACTCAGAGATACGTCCATTCTCCAGCACCACCTAAAGTGCCCCAAGATCAACCTTGATCAGAGAGCCAGGAGGAAGTCCTGAGCACCATCCGATATGGCCCAAAGCCAAAAATAAAAATAAACAAGGTAACCATTTCAGAAAATTCAGGAGAATGCTCACAACACAAGGCTGTCCTCCTTCAAAGCCTTTGGAACAGCAAAAGGTAGGGTCAGGGGGAGGCATCTGAACTGGGTGGCACAGAGCCGGGAGGGCCAGGGGACAGCTATGCCTTGGCCAGAACACAGTGGCCCTGAAGGATTTCAAGGAGTAGAAGCCAGAAAAGGGAGGCCCTTCATTTTCTCCAGGTGAGGATGATCTTCTGTCCCTAAATCTGTGACTGTCTCCACAATAGGGAGACAATCCTTCCTCCATCAAGGACTCCAAGGGCCCCCCAGGTAGAGATGTGTTTTGACTCCTATGCAAGACTCTGACTTCTGATGTACGCAGACACTGACTACCAAGTGGAAAAAACTCGAGATCCAAGAGAATTTAAATACTCTGCCTATAAACAAAATATCTCTCCATGGGGTGGTTTTACTTTTCTTTTTTTTTTTTAATACATGAATTATCAAGTTGTGAATACATATGGCACAAGATACTCTTCCCAATTATAAAAAATAATGGAATTTGGCTTTTGATCGTGTAGTGAGTCTATTAGCCAAAGTGAAGCTCTGGATTCAGAGGACACAGCATATTGGGATGTCACTAATGAGATGGTGCTGCCAAGTCTCTGCACCTCCATGGTTTTCGGCGGCAGTGTTGTGAATTCAGGCAGAACTGGGGGTGCATGCCCCTCCCCCCAAGCTGCCAGAATGAAGTGTGGCTTGGCAAATAGCTCTTGTGCTGAAGCACCATTTCTAGCTCTGCAAGAGCTGTCCAGGGGGTTCAAAACATAGCAGCTCTCAGTAAGATTTGTTGCTATATGGGGCTGCCCTAGAAGCAAGGGGCTATGCAACTCAATGGCTTTTTCCCAACCTTTAAATTTATTTATTTTAGGGCCACACATGGTGGTACTCATGGCTTATATAATTATTGCTTTGATTTTTTTTAATGTAGTCAGCCTGTGGAATTTTTGCAAAGTTTTGATGATTATTTGTTTAGTGTTTTATACGGGACTAAAATTAATAAGCTATGACTGAAATCTTTCCCATTCCAGCTTGGGCAGGTATTTTAGGAATCAGTAGGTGTATGAGCAGACATATCTAAATAGATCCTAAAGGAGATAGGAAGGAGACAGTAGCTCCGTAGGTATAGGAATTGCATAGCAAACAGAAGACCCAGGTCTAATCCCCAGCATTACTTAGAGTGCCCCCGAAACCACCAAGAAATACACATAGGAAAAAGATTCTTGAAAGGTAAGTCTCTACTTTGACAGAGCAAAAGGTCTTGAGGTCACAGTTGGAGTTAAAGAGTTTCTATAGAAAAAGAGACATTCAGAGGGGAGAGAATAGGAAGCTGTGAGTGTATTTGTGTGCATATTGCAGAAATGCAAATGTACATGAGTGTGAGTACGGGTGTAAATGCACTGGAACATATATGTGCATGTTTGTAAGTGTAAGTATAGGTGTGAGTGTGCAGGGGCATTTTGTGTGTGCATTTTTGTGAGTATAAATATGTGCCTGGGAGAGAGAATGTGTGCTTAGGGTATGAGTGCACAGAGGTGTGTGGCCATGTATGTGGGAATAGGCAGTATTGGTTACATGCAAAGATGTATGTGTATATGTTAGTATATCCAAATAGGCATAAGTTTTATGCAACAGCATATATAGGTATAACCATCTGTATATGCAGGAGTATATGTGCAAGGGATATGTGGATGAGTGATTATAATCAGAAGCCTGTGTGCATAAGATTATTAGCAGAATTACACACATAGGAATATGTTTGTGCATGTAAGTGTGTAGATTTGAGGGTATAAATGTGGTATATCTATAATTGAACCGGTGTAGGAATGTGTGTATATGAGGGATTGAGGGCATGATTTTGTGTACATGTGCTAAAAGTATGAGTGTGAGTGTGTGTTTGTGTGTGTGTGTGCAAGAGCATATCTGTGCCTATGATGAGGGGCATGTGTGCGTACACAAACTCAGAAATGAGAATTCACCTTCCTCTGTAATCAGTAGACTCTGGAGAGCCACAACTTTCAGGAGATCAGCTCCAGGGAAATGTTTCCTCTAGAAAGTCCGTTTGGTCAGGACTTGAATAAGGGAACCCAGTGAATAGAAGTTCCCAGATGCAGAAATGGACCCTATTCTTGTCAGGAAGAAGAGGAAGGGACCAGATACTTCTGTCCAGGCAGTGTGGAGCCCCAGGACTTTAAGAATAAGATATTTTCTTATCGAATGGAAAGAAGCTACTAAATCCTATATTCTCTGGTTCATTATTTATGCTGCAAAAGCCTTGCTCTCTCAAGAGGATAAGAAACAGCACCCATCTGTAGCATAGAATACCTAAGTCCTTATCATCACACCACCCCATGGGACTTTATTAAAAAGAATATTCTCACACACATAAAAAAAGGAGGTGCTTCCCTTTGAAGTCTCTTACTGTACACATTTCCAGAGCAAATTTCAGACATTCACAGAGAAATTCCCAGAAGGAAAGTGGGAGAGACCCCCAGAGATGGAGGAGGGCAGATAGGAACCCTGAGGCAGATGGGGGGAAGCTCACATATATACACTCCCCTTCCCAGATTATACAGGGCTCAGCAGACTGCTCCCCCCTCCCACATGCACACTTGTGGACAACGGAGTTTTGAGCCTTAAACTTTGCCATGTCTGCGAATTGACAGTCTAATAACATGAAAGGAGTATCTACAAACAAGATGGTTTTGAGCTGATGCTTGTGACCCTGAACAAATCAGGTTCAGTTCTGTCTTGCTGCTCCAGGCCTCCCCTTTCCTCACTAAAGTGGGGGGATTGATATATGCCCTGAAAATTAAGCGAGGTACTTGCTGCTACCCCACACCCTGTTACTTTCAGCGACTCTGGCTCAGACAATGATAGCCTGGAATTCAGATAGGGATCCAATCAATTCTTAGGTGAGAGCTAGAAGACAGTCTGGTATTTCCTACCTACTCAGATTAGCAAGTCAGAGGACAGGCGCCCTTCTTTTCCTACCTGGTAATCATCGAGGGGTCTTTGAATAGTATTTGAGTAAGGACAAGGTGGGATGAAGAACTGAAGCACCATTAGCTTTATTGACTGCTCAGAGAAATCTTCTAAAACATTTGATTGGAGGGAGGGTAAGGGCTGTTATAAATATTTTAGCATAGGGGCCTGGGAGATAGCATCGAGGTAAGGCGTTTGCCTTTCATGCAAAAGGTCATTGGTTTGAATCCTGGTGCCTCATATGGTCCCCCGGTCCTGCCAGGAGCAATTTCTGAGCATGGAGCCAGGAGTAACCCCTGAGCACTGCCGGGTGTGACCCAAAAACCAAAAAAAAAAAAAATTTAGCATAGATGCTTAGCCTTCATGATATCTAATAAATCAGAATTTTAGGGTGTGAAGCTGAGACAATTTTACAAAATATGTTTGGTTATAGTTCAGGATATCAAGATTTCAACCAATCAATGGCACCCACTTTCTACCTATGGTGGGAATGATTGAGTCACAAAGAAATGGTTGGAAACAAGCATACAGAGTAAGAACTATTGGGGACCTACAACATCTGATGCTTAAGTAGAGGAAGCTGATGGGATCTCAAGGGGATGAGGCAGAATTAAGTTTTGATTCCTGCTGTAGATGCAATCGAGGATAAAACCTTTCCTGCATTTTTCCTGTCTCCTTGTCATACATTTCTCACCTCTCTCTCTTTCTCTCTCTCTTCACTCTCTCATATACATACACATAAGCACAGAAAACAGTTGTTTCCAGCCTTATAAGAAGAGTTATTACTCTACAGAGATGATTATTCCCAAGAACTTATGTGGTGAATACAGATTACTCAAGAATGCTAAGGGTTGCATTACAATCACTTTTCTTTTTTTTTGACAAATTCAACTTCAGGAAGTACTTATACAGTCTAAGAACTACTTGACTAAGGTACTCCCGGCAGACTCTGCCTAAAAAGCCCAAAAGCACAGTGCCTAGTAATTCTAAAGGTAAAGGTAGACCATGAAGATAGCAAAACCCTGCCTAATTGTCTATTAGATGAAACTTCAAAACTTTATTTTCCATCTCATTTTTCTTTCCTTGCCACATGCTTCGTGCTACTCTTTTTCCTCTTTCATAAGATAGGATCACATTTCTAGCAATCAATCTTTATATGCTGATTTTACATATGTGCATGGTAGTATATAGAGTCTATATCTTCACGATATAAGTATGAATGTGTTTTAACATATTATGTAGAATTTATATATGAATAGATATTTAATTAGAAAGAGCACACTTGGGGCCGGACTGGTAGTGCAGCTGTAGGGCGTTTGCCTTGTACGCGGCTGACCTAGGACGAAATATGGTTCAATCCCCAGGTGTCCCATATGGTCCCCCCAAGCCAGGAGCGATTTCTGAGGTCATAGCCAGCACTAACCCCTGAGCATCACTGGGTATGGCCCCACAACAAAAGAAACAAACAAAAAGAATGACCACATTTAAACAACAGCAACCACTACCATTTATTGGACCTTCCTGTATGCTGAGCTAATTGGTTTATTTTTCTCAGTAACACTATTAAGTAGGTTCTGTTATTTCACATTTGAGCTGAGAAAAGCAAGGAAACCTAGAAGTTATGTAACTTGCTTAAACTCCTATAGCTGACTAATACATGTTAGAAATAGATTTCAGATAGTGGCCATCTGATTTAAAGTGACTTTAATCATTGTGATTTGTGTCTCATCTAGAGTATATAGTCAGAAAAGCCAGGGTAAAACTGCTAGAAATATGCAAATGCAGTATTTTGTACATTCACTGTGATACTTTATGGTTATAATTCAATATGCAAACCCCAGGGGCAATAGGTATAAGAGAAATAGAACTCAAGAGTCCTGTCTCCTGAATACTCTCCTTAAAACCATCTAAATTCAGATTTATAGCCATACTACTGTTTCTATACTGAGTCATTTATTGTTAAAGGTGTTGTGTTCTCACTAGTTCCCACAATGCCCATTTTATTTCACTTTGAGGAGAGGTTTCAGACACTGTTCCCAGAGGAGATTATTTGCTAGCCAGGGCTGGAAAGCAGGTCTTACTCTTATCTCTCTCTCAGGGCTACTATTCATGAAATTGAGTTGGTCAGTTGACTCTTGTCAAACCAGTCATGGTGACCTACTGGTGCAGAAGACACAGAGCTAGATTTGATCCTAGATTTCATTTTCATCTTTGCTAAAATGTCTCCTCAGAAACATTGCAATTTGCAAAGGATATGAGGGGAAGGGAGATTTCATTTTTACAAATGATAATAATTGCCACACAAAATACAGGGTAAGAGAAACACGGACAATGGAAGGGCACATATGCCCAAGTGGTCCGTGGCTACAAATGCATAGAATGAGTTTGTTGACAGAGCTATGGCAGCCAAGTTTGATGGGGGTGTCCATATTCACTAGCCCTATCTTATTTTCATGTCTTGAGTCTGTCTGGAAAGTCTGATCACATCCAACAGACTAGACATAAAACAAGAGTTTGGTGTATTTGAAAATGCTGCAGATAGTAACTTTCCATCATATTCGTTGATCTTTGTTTAATCAGCATAGTGAGAAATGGGGAATCACTAGGAAAAAGAGTAGAAGAAAACAAAGACAAGCAGAGGTTGATGGGACACAGTGGCTAGTGAATCAAGGACCTCCCAGCATCTAGTGCCGTCTGTCTCTCATTTGGGGCAAAAATAGGCGGAAATCCTAAAGATAATTCCATCTTTTTTTTCCTAAGAAATCTGAAAAATATTGAATTTTTATGTGATAGTTATTGACACTTAAAGTTAAAAATAATTCAAAGGACAAACAGACCAAAAATGTGCATGTCACATCTGGCCATTCAGTTACAGAATCTAAGCATGGTTTTTATTTGACCTTGTTTTCCTCCTAAAAACATTTTATAAACCAAAAAGATAAACCTACAATGTACTAGCACTGTATCAGAGTCTCATATTTGCTTGATGGAGAAGATAAAGAAGGGAGCAAACATTGACCTTAGCTCAACAGTGAGTGTTGCATTAAGTCCTTATTTTAACCACTCTATCCATATTTTATAGGCTCTGAATATAAAGATAATTTGAGGACAATCTTATTACATTAAACTTTTGGAAATGGAATTTGAAAAGCATTCATCCAAAATGAACCAGTTTTATAATATGCAGAAACAAAGATGACTTGGGGGCCTATTTTTGCCAACTTATCAATGATATCAGAGTGACCTTTTACTCAAATCTAATATCCCTCAGAAATAATGGGCCCAAGCTACTCTTTCTCTTAAGGATATATCTAGTTATCTTGGTAATAATGTCTGTTTGATTTAACATAAATCAAGGTTTGTACAGATCACTCCTAGAAGAGCTATTTAAAAAACAAACTCTGTTCTAATAAGTCTAAAGCTTCTTGTCTCTTAAGACTGACTTCAGACTTTTAGCCACATCTCCTCTTCCAGAGCCTATAACTCCTTCATAGCACACCAGCAGATAGCAGAGTGCTTTGGTCCATGAAGTGACATGGCACCCACAATCATCTATTGGAGCTGGATATATTTACATGGTTATCCTATCCTTTCCCTTTATTCATGACTTCATAGAGCATAAATTCAAGCTTCAGAGAGGCATTACTTGTTACAAATCATAAAATGCCCCAATGAAACATACATGCATAGATCAAACTCCATGATGATTCATTATGCTTCAGAGAATTTCAGCTCTCTTCATCAAGTTAGTAAAGGAGGAAAGACACTACTGTCATAAGCATGATGCCACCGGTACTTCCACTCAGTTCACAGGTCCTTCTGTGGAGCAAGAAATCCAGTACTTGTGCGGTCTCTGAGGGATCTGTCACATGTGAGATGCTCACTTTGAAGGCTGAGTTGGAGTGAGAGACAAACCCATTTCCTATGGCAATTTTTAGGACAAAATATCCTTTCCTCTTGCTTCCTGCTTAAAGAGTCATAGAAGAGTCTAGATGCTAATGGCATCCTGGGATGTCAGCATCTGATGGATCCTATCATCCTAGCAGAGGTGTCATAGGGCTCCAAGGAAATAGATTTTTTTGTCTTAAATATTGACTTTATGACCCGAGCTCCCTTTAAAAGTCCTTTAGATGGCATTTACTCCCTGAGTATAGCTCAGCCTTCTGAGAACCAATTCTGCTTCCATTTTTACTCATCAGGGATCAACAGAAACACTTAAAAGCCACTCCATAAGTGACTATCTAGTAAACAGCTAATTTATAAAACGAAGCAAACCCAGAGCCTCTACTTATGAATATATGTCTTTACTGTGGCTGTCACTTCTTACTAGTGAGGAGATTTAAGCTATCTTTGTTTCCTCTTGCGGGGATCTTAATCTGCCCTGCTTTAGAGGATTATTTTGACTGATATTACATCTGAAGAGAACCTAGACTAATACCTGGTGCATTCTAAGAAATGAAAACCATTGGTTGCTATTTTAAGTTACTATTCTAGGCCTGCGAGGCATAAATTAGTGTGAAAAGAGACTATCTCTGACAACAAAAGTTCAATGGGAAAAATATTTATTACAGGACAAAGATTTTCCTACATGATACCCCTAGAGGGTGGTCTAGAAGGATTATATTTTCAAACCACATAGTTGGCAGTGCCATATATATGCAAAATAAAATAAAGCTGACTTCTGATCTTGAGTGGGCTCAGATTTGTTGCCTGGAATGGGCCTTTTTCAGAATTCAGGACTAAATAGCAATAAAAAGTATATTAAAAAGCATTAGTAAATCTTTAAATGATCTTCAAAAAAAGATCTGGAGCAAATGAGTCATTCAGGAGATAAGTGAAATGATAGTGAGTAGAGATTTCCTGCAAGAAGTAAATGACTGAGTGGACCAGGCAAAATTTACCAGGCACAAAGAAAAAACTTTTTAAATGCACCAACCAAAGGAGGCCTCTGTGCAGCATGGGGCTTGTTTAATAACATTATGCAAGAACACCTGACTATCTGCAAGATAAACTGAGATCATAAATCAGACACGGTCCACATATTTCAAGATCAAAACTTTAAATCAAAATGATTTGTGGGAATAATGAAACAGCTCAGATATATTACAACTCTTTTTGGAGAATACTTAAGAATATTAGTTGTTCAAATTTGAATTTTGTTGTTGTTGATGGATTCATAAAGAAAAATGTATGCTACAGATATCTTTCTTCTCCACCTAAAGGTGATTGTCAACAAAAGATATGATTCCTGCAACATATCTTAAAAGCATAATTTTTATGGTGATATAATTCATGTAATTTGGAGAAAGATATCCAATTTGACCAAATTTACCTAATCCTAAAGAAATACTACTATACAATCAGAACTGTAATACCTACAAATGATAAGCTATCTCACACAAAGTATCTAAAAGTATATTCTAGAACCAAGTGAATACTTGGTATCATTATTCACTTCCTAAGAGAATGAGATTCATTTCCTTTGGGGAAACTTAGGTTAGTAAAAGGAAAAAA
>PVKC010006758.1:0-30587 GCA_004027635.1 Crocidura indochinensis | reverse complement strand
GAAGTAGAATGTCTGTTATGATACAGGCAGGGCAGGACAGGAGGGGGGCATTGGTGGTGGAATGTTGCCCTGGTGAAGAGGGGTATTCTGTTTATAACTGAAACCCAACTACAAACATGTTTGTAATCATGGTGCTTAAATAAGGATTTTATTTTAAAAAATACTTTCAGAGGAAATAACACCAACCTCACTTCAAACCTCACTCCTGTTTAATTCAAACTTCAAGAACATGGTTTTCAGATACCCCATTATGCTGATCTTTTCAACCTGTACTCCTTAATTCTTTGTTATGAGAATTAAGAAAATTTGTCCTACCTCATCTTTACTTTATGGACATCAGTGCTTTGTGTCCATAACTTTGTGGTTCTAGAAACATTTCATGACTAGAAAATCCTACTTGTTGAGCTCAATTCTTTGGGGGTACCATGAAAGAGACAATCCAAGAAGCTAAGCTCCCATCACTGGGGGATTTCTTTAATTTTTTCCCTTTAATTATTTATTCATAGACTTTTTTCCCACTGGGGTGTGCAGACCTGGCAATGCTCAGGCTTTACTTCTGTTTCTGCACCTAGGTATTACTCCTGGTGGGACTTAAAACCCAGATCAACTTGCATGCAAGGCAAACATCTTGCCCACTGTATGATATCTTTGAACGTTATTTTCTATTTTCAAATATAGTTTAAAAGATCATTGCTAGATCACAACTAGAATGCAATTGTTAGGATTTATATAGTTAAAAGGTTGGCGTGAGGAACAGATGTTTTGAAGGTCTGAACACATGCTTTACATGCCAGAGACCTGGGTTTAATCACTGGCATTACATTGTCCCCTGAGTACTGCCTACAGTGACCCTTCAGTGCCATGTTAGGAACACCTCCTGAGTGTGGTCTCAAAACATAAAATATATAGAAAAGAGTGCAAGAATTTTTAAAGACAGATCCATTGGCAGGAAGAAGAAACAGATGGAAAACAGAAGTCAAAAAAAAGGGATAAGAAGTCATACAAAATACCAGATGTAAAATACCCCCAAAATAGGGGCAATTACAGGTAAAGGTACTAAAATAATTGAAAATGTTTATTAAAACTATATTTTACAACAAAAAAAATGATGGCCAAAAAAAAAAAAAAGAAATAAAAGAAAATGATGACCAATAAATCTTCCCAGACAGTCTGGTCCAGGCTGATACCTTTGGGGCCTTCTCAGAATGTATGAACGTAGAATTCCCTTTCTGCCTAAAGCCAAAGCAGTCAACCACACCTGATACTCTCTGACAAAAACAACCCCACTCTGTGACTGAATTCAAATAATATAAGCAACTGAACCTTTTAGGTGAGACTAGGATATGAACTAAAAACTATGGGATATTCTGTGAATGAGAATGGACCAAATCCTGCAGTGATATCACCACCACCAGCAGCAGAAAACCCAGTACGCTCTGCCCACGCTAACATTTTCCTAGCAGAAGCATGAACCAGCGCCTTTACTAAAATCAAAAGAAAATTGGGACCCGAGTGGTGTTTGCCTTGCACACACTGACCTGGGACGGACTGTGGTTCGATCCCCTGCATCCCATATGGTCCCCCAAGGCAGCAGCAATTTTTGAGCTTACAGCCGGGAGTAACCCCTGAGTGTCACCAGGTGTGACCCCAAAAAACAAACAAACAAACAAAGGAAAATGATAGATGATAGCTACTGAATCTTCTCAGATAGTCTGGTCCAAGCTGATAACTTGGGCCTTCTTAGAATGGATGAAATGTAGACTGTACTTTCTGCTGAAGCTACAGCAGCCCAATGCCACCCCTGGTACCGTCTCACAACCTTATCAAACTGTCAAACCACCAAATTTATTTCAGAATCATAAATCCTGAACCACATAGCTGCAAGTGGCTGCATGACACTTGGAGATTTCATATAGTGTCAGCCCAGTAGTATCATAGGGAATCTTATGGTAAAGTTATGTAGAAACTACCAAGCCCAGATTCAGCTAGCACCAACCATAGCCCAGGAAATCCTTAGAAATGAATTTTAGTAGCACCATGGAGAGGTATAATAACTATTTCAAGTTGACCAAATCAACTTTTGATAATTCTAATTGCCTTTCTGCTTGTAACAAACAATAAGAAGTAAATTTGTTTGTGCTTGCATAGATACAGGTGATAGTGATAGATGAGAAATTGGAGACATTGGTGGAAGGAAGGTCACAATGATGGTGGGATTGGTGTTTGAACATCTGATGCCTGGCACAACTGTATTATGAACAATTTAGTAAATCACAGAATTGCAATTAAAAATTTAAAACTGTGTTAGAACAAAATTTATATTTGCAGTGATAAACCTATAATATATAATTATCTTCAATGTGCATTCTTTATGGTGAAGACATGGGGTACACTTGATAAGAATTTCTATCCAAGATTATTACTAATATTTACATGAGGCCAGAGAAGTATTTCTGTGGTAAAGTTACTGCTTTGCAAGTTTGAGGACCTGAGATTTATCCCTCCAAAAATGTCAATGAATTATAACCCCAGGTGACTAGACATGAATATTTAAGAAGGACCACTCATTCCACAGCAATGACATATAAACCATGGTCGATTCTAAAACTCTCTTTGTCAAAAATTATTGCTATGGGCAAGCTAAGAATTCTTAATATACTACAGGTAAGCAGAGAACCAAATGCCCCTTTTGGAAAGTACTGTCATTCTTCGCATTCCAGACAGAGCTTTATATTTGCTGAAAATGAGCTACCTAGCTGGATTAAGGGTATTAGACTGGGGCAGACAGGGAAGTCCATACCTCCCTTTATATATATATATATATTTATCTTATGTGAAAACCAAACCTGTATCAGAAACATAAAGTAGCACACTAATTATTTTCAAGTGGCAAATTATGATATTTAATATTAACTTTCTAAGGATTCAAATTTTCCAGCTGTGTCTCTGGAGTGTGTCATGAAGGAGAGGGGCAAGTGCCCTGCCTTTCTACCTTTCTACACACATCCCACAAACACAGTCAGGTCAATGCCCTAACTTCTCTGCCTTTTATTAATCTCTGTAGAGACACAAGAACCAAAAACTCCAGGAATGCCAGTTCAAGGGCTAAGATCTCTGTGATCTCTACATTTAGGGCAGGACACCTCTCCCTTCCCCACACCTCCATCCTTCCAGAAACTCTGGCAGCCACACCTGAAATTCACAACCAATGTCATGGATTGCTCCACAGATCCACAGATTCCTGAAGTCCTGGACCATGTCACTGCACACGTAGCCTAGTGACACCTCCATATTTTTCAATGCTGTTATTCCAGTAGAAATGCACAAACTTAAATGGGAAATTATTATAGAAACCAGAGAACCTACCTAATGTCAACATCAACAACAAAAAGGCGACAACAGAATGTTCAGCTAGCAATAAGCAGAGTTAACCTTCAGACAATGAAATCACGACCCCACTGTGAGATACAACGTTTCACAAATTTTCTTTTAATGAAAATATTTCTAATAGTTCTATTACAATTTACTTGTAACAAATAATATTAAGTAATCTGTTCATTCCTGCCAAGAGGAAGAGTAGGAAATGGAAGACAGTGATGGAGGGAATGCTACGATGTGGTGGAAATGGTATTGGAACACTGAAAGTCAAAAATTACTGTATTGGGAGCAACTTTAATAAAGAAATTTCTAGCTATGTCTTGTCATGGATTCTTATCTTCCACTTGCACCATAAGCAAACAGCAGCCCATCTAGAGGAAAAATGAGTCTTGAATTCAAGGCTTGACTCACTTGGGACAAACAGATGCTGAAGGCTCTTAGAAAAATCTGTCTCTAAAAAAGACCCACAAAAGGCTACAGGAATATGTACCAATACATTTACACTTGGCCTGATTTTGGCAGGTAACAATCTGCATTTTAGTGTATCTTTCCTTTCCTTTCTTAAAAAATAATCAGTGTCATTTACATGGCTAAGGATAATGAACTTTTTGGTTTTACATATTCTCTCCCATCACCAGTATCTGTGTTCTTCCACCAATCTTAAAATGACCCAAGTTTTCACCCCTCTCTCCAATGCACCCCCTTAGCAAACTCATTTTCCCCTCTAGTTTGCTTATTATTCAGGTCACACACATGCTGACAACTAATGTTGACTATCATAGTCTTAATATAATTACTTCAACTCCACATTATTGAAGTGCCAAAGACCTTTGACCAAGTGTTCTTATGTTATAGTCAATCTGACTCCTTCCTTTCCTTGATATTTTCATTTATAATATGTCCTCATAACTAGTAAATTCATGAGCATTCTTGATTGCAAGTCTGCATAGGTCCTTAACAAATACGTAGACAATGAAGGAATTAACAAAGAATATATGAATTAATATATGAATATAGGAATTAATAAAGAACATAGGAATATTAATATATGAATATAGGAGTTAATAAAGAATATATATGCCTTAAGAATTTAGGGTTATAAATTCAATAAAACAGAAACAGTGAAAGGATCCCATGAGAGACTCTGTGGAGGAAGAATTCCTAAGGAAAACTGTCAGTGCCGTTGGAGCAGGGGATAGACAGACAGGGAGAGAGAAGTACACAAACCACCACCAAGACTGGCTGAATAAGAAAGCCCTATTTTCAGACTAGATAAGCCCAAGAAATAAGCCCACGGAAAGATAAGCTCACGAGAACGATTTATAGAGCTCAGGATCTGTATTTCATATCAACTTTTATAAACCCTTTTTTATAAATTTTATAAACCCTTTCCAATTGAAATAAAAAAAGATCGCACCTGCTTTCATCAGTCAGTGGCTGCTAATCCACTATAACAGCTCTGTGCCCCCCATTCTGTCTTCCATTTGGAGGGCAGAGTTATCCTAAGTATTCACTTTAATAAGCTAAACCATTCAGGCTCTGTATTCACTGGTATCCACTCCAACAGAGCCAGCCCCACAGGGTCTCCCTGTCAGCTCTCTGACTGAACAGGGGATTTTGTGTTCAGCAAGGAAAACAAAGCTAACCCCACTGGGATCCGATTGGTTCTCGATATGCTTAGCCAGTGAGAGCCTATGGTGGGAACAGGCTATTGGTACTAAAGAGCATCCAGCTGAGGAGAGGGTAAGCCTAAACTGGGGCTCCCTGAGAATAGAGTGAAGAAAGAGATGCTTATAGCTCTCATGTATCTGATTGGCTGGCTGGTTAACCCAGTAAGTTAAGCCAGTGCCAAAGAGGTCATTCCTTAGAAGTTGGTATAACCTCTTCTTGGTTTTCTGAGAGAGTCTACAACCCAAACCTATAGAGGTGTTGAGTAGAAATCATATGCTCTGGTCAAAGACACACTATGTCACTTTCTACACAGGTAAAAGCACTCAAAAAGCTCTATTGGTCACTTTTGATACCATCAACTGTAGCATCAAGATGAGAAAGGGAGACAATGTCCTCAAAGCCAACAAAAATAACTACCTTTAGCAAACACCTTTTCCTTTTTTTCCTGAGATTATTACCTTTTTTTAAAATGTGGTTAGGTGTTTTACATACCTAAGTTAGGTGTTTTATATACCTAAGTTTAGGTCAAAGGGACCTTACAGAAGTGATACAAATTTCTAGGTCTGGCCAAAAAACGAGTATTTCTTTCCTTATCTGATGCCAGCAGTGAAACAGAAACTCCAAGACTCAAAGGCAATGCAGTGCCATGATGAAAAGGAACTTTCTAAGTGCTTTGGAGAGAGTTATGCAATCAGGAACATAAGCAATGAACTGATTGGCCTATGATATGATGAGGTCTACCCTGACAAATATGAGATTTAAAAAAAAATAGTGGCTTGAATTAGGATAACAGCAGCAGTAATGTGCTAGAAAGAGGAGTGGAAGACTATCTTATTGTCAGAGGAAGGACATGTGAGAACCACCAGAATTTCTGTTTTAGTTATATCAATGGACAAATCATTTAGACAGAAAGTCAGCAAGGAAATATTGGCTTTGAAAGACATTACAGCAGATGGACTTTATATATCTACATATAAACATTCCATCCCAAAGCCAAAAAACACACTCTTTGCAAGAAACCATGGAAATTTCTCCAGAATGATCAAAAGTTAAACCATAAATAAAGTCTTTAGTGTCTGCCATGGAGGCAGGCTAAAGATGTGGGAGTAGGTAGGAACAGAAGGGTAACTTGGGAAATTGGTAGCAGGAAATGAACACTGGTGAAGGGATGAGTGTTGGAACATTGTATGACAGAAACTCAACTATATCTTATGATGGTTTAATGTTAAAATTTTTAAATAAATGAAACCTCAAAAAAAGCCACAAAAAAGACAGTTTTCTTTAAAAACGACAAAAGATGGTATTTCAAGGAAATACTCTTTTTATTAGTTTTATTTGTTTTGGGAACACCTGGCAACACTAAGAATTTTCTCTGGCTCTGCACTCATGAATCATTCCTGACAGGCTTGGGGGGACCATCTGGGATGCTGGGGATCAAACTAGGACCAGCTAGTTGCATGAAAGGCAAGCGCTTTGCCTGCTGTACTATTGCTCTGGCCCTAATAAAGAAAGTCTGAGGGGAAAAAAAGAGGAAGTCTTAAGAAGACTTTAAAGCTAAAAAAAATTAGGTATGTGGCAAATAAAAACTCATAAAGCTAGTGAGCAGCTACTGAATTGATGAGGAAATTTAAAAAAGAGAGAAAAATGTGTTTACACAAATGAAAATAAAAATGTTAATGCACCAAAATCTATGACATTATTAAAACAGTTTTAAGGGGAATGTTCACCGTGATATAGGCACATATTATAAATAAGAAAAATCTTAAGGGACTAAGATCAAATGTGAGTCAAGTAATTCCCAGCACTGTTGAACATGAGGAGCATCATATCATGAGGCTATTGCATTGAACCACATGCCCAGTCGGTAGGGACTTCTGGGAATTCCTGAACACAGCTTGGGAGGTCCATGACACAAAGGAGAATATTTATTTACAGGTTAATATCACTTATGATATAAGGGTGATGACAAAATATTAACAAAGTCAATGCATGTAAAATTATAACAACCATTAAGTAATATTTATTCCATCGATGCAAGTATGCCACAAAAGTCACAAAATAATGTGATGTACCACCAACATGGGAATAAGCATAAAATCTACAACCACCTCAACAGACACAGACAAATACTTGAAGGACTTTTTTGCATAAAAACTTTTGTTAGTAGATTTGGAGGGAACATATCGTGACAAAAATAAAGACCATATTCAACAAGAACACATTAAACATTATTTTCAATGTTGAAAAGCTGAATATATTTCCTCTAAAGTCAGGAATGAGACAAGGACATTATTGAAACTTTCATTGGATGTAGTGGAAAACCTCTTTTGTATGGATGGGTCCTATGCAATTAGGCATAAAAAAAGAAATAGGAGCCATGCATACAAAAGTAGAAAAAATAAAACTCATTATTTTATCATTAGTAGAAAATCATAACACACAACACACACTCACCTTTCTTGTAAAAACCAGTAAGCATACTCAATAGTTATGGGGTATAAAACCAGCTAAAAGAGACCCAAAGAAAATTACCCCAAGCCACATCCTAGTCACAATGACTAATCCAACACATAGGGATAGAATAGTGAAAGAAGCAAGATCAAAAAGGGGAATTACATTCAAAGGAGCAGCCTTAAGATTTACAGCAGACCTGTCACAAGAAATTCTCAAGGCCAGAAGGCAGTGGTGGGACATTGTGACAAAACTCAATAAAATGAATGCCTTGCCTAGAATACTGCACCCAGCCGGACTCACTTTTAGATTGGAAGGAAGTATACATAGCTTCATGGGTAACCAACAGCTCAGAAACTTTACAGATTCAAAACCAGTCTTAAAAGAAAAATTGCAAGGCATATTTTAAGGCAAGACAGACCAAATGATACACTAAAGTCCTACACAAAAATAACACAAAATCCCGTGACATATCTCTCTCTCAATGTCAATGAAGTAAATGCAGCAGTTAAGAGGCATGGAGAAGCAAAATGGATCAAAAAGCTGAATCCAACATTCTGCTGCCTCCAAGAAACATATCTGAATAGCCAGAAAAAACACAGAATCAAAATCAAAGGTTGGAGGAAAATCATCCAAGTAAACAACTCCCTTAAAAAAGCTGGTGTTGCCATATTAATATCAAATGACTTAGACTTAGAAAAGTTATAAATATGAACATTTTGTAATAATCAAGGGATATGTACAACAGGAAGAAATCACATAACTAAACATATACTCACCTAATGAGGGACAAGTAAATATTTAATACAATTGTTGAAAAAAATCTAAAAAAAGACAACAATAGGAGGACAATAATAGTGGGAGACCTCAACACTACCCTGTCATTGTTTGATAGGTCAACCAGGCTGAAAGCCAACAAGAATATAATAGCTCTGAAAATAAAAACTGAAGAAAGTGGCCTAGAAAAAAAATAGGACACTCCACCCTGAGAAAATTGGATATTCTTCTCAAATGCACATAGGTAATTCTCCAGGATAGACCACATACTGGCCTATAAAACATACCTCCATAAAATTAAGAGGATAGAAATTGCACAGACTAGGTTCTCAGATCATAATATGCTGAAATTATAAGTGAGTGAGAGAAATAGAATGCCTGTCTTGACTACAGGCAAGGGGTGGGGTGGGAAGGGAGTTGAGGGCAGTGGTGGTAGGAATGTTTCACTGTTAAGGGGAATGCTCTTTGTTGTAACTAAAACCCAACTACAAACATGTTTGTAATCAGGTTGCTTAAATAAAGACATTTCTTAAAAAACTAAATTTACAAAAGAAGAAGTGAACTTCAAAGGGACACAGAAGAAAAACTTTAACACCTGGAAATTAAACAGCACACTACTGAACAACCAGTGAGTCAGAGAGTAAATCAGAGAGGAAATTAAAATTTCCTGGAAACAGATGCAAAGGAAGACACAAATTATTAGAATTTGTGGGACACAGCAAAAGCAGTACTAGGAGGAAAATTTATATCTTTGCAAGCACATATCAGGAAAGAGGAAGTGGCCTACATAATAACTTAATGACATAGCTTATAAAATGATAAACTAAAGGAGAGATTATTCACCCAATACCCATCAGATAAGGGGCTAATATCTAAGATATACAAGGTACTGACAAAACTTAACAAGAAAACAAATCTAGCCTCATTAAAAATGGGGAGACAAAATGAATAGACAATTCCTCAAAGAACTACAAATGACCAAAAAACACATGAAAAAATGTTCCACATCATTAGTCAGGGAGATGCAAATTAAGACAACAAGGTACCATTTCACAGAAAATGGCACACATCACAAAACAAAAACAAAATCCAAAAAACAAGAACAGTCAGTGCTGGCAGGGTTGTGGGAAGAAAGGAACTCTCATTCATTCATTGCTGAGAATTCACTGTGGGAATGCCTTCTAGTTCAGCCTTTATGAAAAGCAATATAGAGTTTCCTCAAAAAACTGGACATTGAGCTCCCATATGATCCAGCTTTACCACTCCTAGGAACACAAAAGCACAATACAAAAGGCCTTCTGCACTCCTATATTCATCTGGAATGAATACACAATGGAATAGTATGCAGCTGTCAGAAAAATGAAGTAATGAAATTTTCCTATACACGATGGACATGGAAACTATTGCCATGAGTGAAATAAGTCAAAGGGAGAGAGATAGACACAGAATAGTCTCACTCATTTGTGGGATTTAAGAAAAGTAAAATACAGTATGGTAACAATACCCAGAGACAATAAGAGATGAGGGCTGGAAGGACCAGCCATGATATGCCACTTACCACAAAAATAGTGAGTGCAGTTAAAGTAAAATCTACACTAATAACTGTCATGAAAATGGTGGTGAGTGAGAGAAATAGAAAACCTGTCTTGAATACATGCAGGGGGTGTGGGAGGAGAGAGAGGAGAGAGTATTGGTGGTGGGAAGGTTGCACTTGTGAAGGTGGGTGTTCTTTTTATGACTGAAACCCAACAACAAATATGTTTGTAATCATGGTGCTTAAATATATTATAAAAATAATTATAAATAAAAAAGAAAAACTGTATAGATTAAAAATAAATAAATCATAGACTTAAGTAAAATCTCAAGTATTTTTAATTTTAAAAAACTGTGCTAAAATAAAGATATACAAATTCCAAAACAAAAAATGTTCAATACCACTAATAATTAGGGAAATGCAAATAAACATATAGTAACATATAGCCTGCCAGATGGTTATCATTAAAAAAATCAACAAGTGTTTATGAGGTTGTATAGAGATGTAAATCTTCATGCATTATAACTCTGTACAGCCACTAAAGAAACAGAATGTAGTCAGATTTTCCCCCCCTTTGTAGGAAATTATGCCATGGATAGGTGATATTTGTTAATACCAAGAGCTGACAACATTACCAATTACCCTACCACTGAAGAAGAAAATATTAAGTCTTCAAAATTAAATTTTGAGTAGACCTAGAGATCTAGTATAGGAAATAAGTATTTGCTTTCATGTAGCTGCAGTATCTCGGATTCAAATTCATGGCACCACATTTATTCCTCTGAACAAGAGTAGGAGACAGCCCCATCAGGAATATACCAAAGCCCTCCCACTTGAGTCAACAAAAATAAAAGAAAAGATTAAAATATAAAATTACCAATTAATCCAATAATTCCATTGCTGGATATATTTAACCAAAGGGGGAAAATACCATGAATTCAAAATCACCTGTGTTTATCTCAGTACTGTTTATAATAGCAAATAAAGGAAAATAATCTAAAAGTATACATGTCATTGTGTGTATATGCCCACATGCACATATACACAAAACCTATATAATAAAATACTATGCAATTATAAAAAGAAAATATTGCATTAGCAATAACATGGGGGGATTTTAGCAATATTGTGCTGATTAAATAAGGCTATATAAAAAGACTTTATTATTTCTCAGATAAATGAAAACTAGATAAAAATTAGAAAGGCAAATTCCTTATATGCAGAAAACATATTTGGTTTACAAAAAAGAGAAAATGTGAAGGTATGGGTAAAACTGGTAAAAAAAGTTATTGATAAATGAAATTTGTAGTCATGAAATAAATTTATGTCACAGGAATACACTTATATAAGGGGCTTATGAGCAATAAGTTTATATTGGAAATTTGAAAAATTGCTAAAAAAGATAAGAAACAGTGATAATTTTGCGTTGTACACAAATACCTAAAATTGATTAAATGTCTTTCATTGTAGCAATTAAAAATAATCCTGAATTATAATAATTACCTCACTACCAGAAAGTGAGGAAAAGGGAACGGGGAGGAAAGAGTGATGGAGAGATAATAGCTGAGAACTTCCCTTCTCTGGCTAAGGCAGCTGTGCAAATTCAAGTGGTGAAATGAGTATCAAATAAAATAGACAAACAGAACAACACAAAGACACACAGTAATCAAAATGGCCAAAACTAAAGAGAGACTAACTTCTTAAAGTAGCAAGAGAAAAGATAAAACCTTAATGTAAAGAAAACAGCAAAAGAATCACAACAGGGGGAGGGCGTTAGAGGTAAGGTGTCTGCCTTGCAAGCGCTAGCCAAGGAAGGACCGTGGTTCGTCCCATATGGTCCCCCCAAGCCAGAGACAATTTCTGAGTGCTTAGCTTAGCCAGGAGTAACCCCTGAGCATCAAACGGATGTGTCTCCTAACCCCTCCCCCCAAAAAAAAGAATCACAACAGAAATCCCATTTTATTTTATTTTACTTATTTGTTTTTGGTTTTTGGGCCACACCTGGTGACGCTCAGGTGTTACTCCTGGCTATGTGCTTAGAAATCGCTCCTGGCGTAATAAGAGATAGCATGGAGGTAAGGCGTTTGCCTTTCATGCAAAAGGTCATCGGTTCAAATCCCGGTGCCCCATATGATCCCTCGGGCCTGCCAGGAGCAATTTCTGAGCATGGAGCCAGGAGTAACCCCTGAGCATTGCCGGGTGTGACCCAAAAATCCAAAAAAAAAAAAAAATCGCTCCTGGCTTGAGGGACCATAAGGGATGCTGGGGGATTGAACCCAGACCCTTTCTGGGTCAGCCATGTGCAAGGCAAGCGCCCTATCACTGTGCTTTGACTCTGATCCCTAGAAATCCCATTTTAAAGGGTAAAAGTAAGAAAAGAGTAGAATGGCATATTTAAATTACTGAATGAAAGAAACTTTTCATTTAGATTTCACTACTCTGAAAAATTTAAATGGGAGGAAAAGATAAAACCATTCTTGGAGAAACAAGAGTTCATGCATTTGTAATTACCAAATTGGTCCTGAATGACCACTTATATAAACCAAGTATCCAATTAATGGCTAAGCAACAACTGTACACAATAAAATGACAACATAGCCCTTTATATCAATATCCTAAATGTCAATTAAACTAAACTCTCCAATCAAAAGGCACAGAGTGACAAGTTGGACCAGGAAATATATTATCCATCTTTGGATTACAGGAAACACATCAAAAATCACGATAGAATAGACACAGGCTCAAAGTAAAAGGATGGAAAACAATTATACAAGTCAGTGGAAAACAAAACAAAACAAAAAGGTGAGTCGTTCATACTTACATCATACCAAATTGCATTCAATCTAAAGAAAGCATTTAGAGACAGGCCTGGATACTACTTATTGACCAAAAAAATGATAGACCAAGAAGTACTAACTCTACTCAACATATGAACACAACGTGTTGTGTCAGCTAAGTTTTTAAGGCTTTTGTTTGCACATATGGAGAACCACATGGCTGGAAATATCTAATAGTAGGGGAGATTTCAACATGCCACTCTCAACACTGAATAAGATCCTCTAGGCAGAATATTAGTAAATTCAAGAGCACTAAATGCGGACTTAGATAAGCTGGGACTGAAGAATTTATATATGGTCTTCCAACCTCAAAAAGAGAAATACACATGCTTTTCAAGTGCATACAGAATATTCTCCAGAATAGAACACATTTTAGGATGTAAGTCAAATGAATATACATTCCAAACATAAGAATCATACCAAGCATCCTATCAGACCACAATGCCACAGAGACAGAAATTAACCATCAAAAGATGTGAAGAAATTCTAAAATTCTAATATTTGGAGAATGAACAACATGCTGTTAAACAATAGGTGGATCAAAGAGGAAATCAAAGAAAAATAAAAAACATTCCTTCATATAATAAAGAACAAGTTACCAAAATCTATGACTCAGCAAAAATTTAGGGGGAAGCTCATAGTAATACAGGCCTACATAAGCAAAGAAAAAAGATAAAATTAACAACCCAAGTGCACATCCTAAATATCTGAAGAAACAACAAATGAATCCAAAAATCAGTAGAAGAAAATAAATAACAGAAGTCAGAGCAGAAATCAATGATACAAAAACTAAGAAAGCAATACAACGAATCAATAAAATTGGAAGCTGACTCTTCAAAAGAATAAGCAAGGTAGACAAACCATTGGCTAAACCCACAAGGGAAAAGAAAAAACACCAAACGAATACTGAGCTTTCTCTTGGGTCTGTTAGTAGGTTGGAAGAAAGGTCTGATTTTGTTTTGAGAGTCACAGGCAGAGTTCCTGTAGCACAGCCCAGATTTTGTGCATCTCCCTCCCATCAGAGGACAGACAGTCGACAACCTTGTCAGGAATTCCCAGGATATTTCAGTCAGGGTTCTGCCCTAGGTTTTTATTGCCTTAGCCTAAACCTATAACTTTTAACCCCTGCTTTCCAAGTCTCTATCAACAAGGACTATGTGACATCTGTGTGACATAGGGAGTAGGGGTTGGCAGGCTAGAGGGGTGAGGGGTAGGGGTGGACTCAAAGAATTCCAATCTTCTTTGTCACTGAAACCTGTCACTGTCCCTTTTCCATCACTTATCCCTATCCTTGAGATCTCAGAACCCAAAAAAAGGCCTAAATTGTTCAATATACCATCTCCACTTGCTCCTCTGGCCTCTCAGTATATTCCTTTATTCTTCGTTAGGCAGGTGGTAATTCTACCTGCAAAAGCCCACTCATAGGGAGCAACGGAGGTTCTGAAACTCATAATGCAAATGGAGTCTTTTATGTTATGCTCCCTGACTTGATAAGGCGCCTAGTAATGAGGCCCTGACTATCTCTAACCTGACCTCTGTCCCAGTCTTTTGTGTAGATCCTCAAAAAGGGGAGAAAGGGAAGAAAGAAAAAAGTCAAGAAAAGTATAGAGGATGGTGGAGAGGGAAGAAGAAAGCCAGTCAAAGAAAGTCAGAGAGAGAGAGAGAGAGAGCGAGAGAGAGAGAAACAGAAAGTAAAAAAGAAAGAAATAAGGAAACATGATCATGCATAATATCCAGAGGAGGGTCTCCTCCTAGCCAATGGAAGTATGCAATAGCTTGGACCATCTGAAATTGCATTTTTTCTGGGTCAAATAAAATAATAATACTTTTGGATCCATAAAAAATATATATGACCAGTCTGTCAAATCTAGGCAGATTGAGCAAATCCCTCAAGTCCTTCTGGAAAGATGTCTTTGGTTTCCTTTTATGAAGTGTTCTGGAGAGTTGGGTTGATGTCAGTAAGTTGGAAGTGAACCCAGTTTCTCAACCACAGCTCTTTGGAACCCAGGAAATCACTCCTGTCAAGTACTGGCACCTGGTGGAAAGAGATTATGTAGTGTCCAACTCCCAATGCACAGAAGTCCTCATGTAAGAAATCTGCCAAATTGACAGTGGTTTGAGGATGGGAGAACTCTGTTGCCCTCCTTCTATTCATAAGCACCTTAACTCACTCATTATGTAGTATCTCTCCATTCCACAGAAGAAGCTATGGTGAACTTAATTTAGAATTTAATCCTTTGTCTCCTTTGCTGTAGATGTGTTCTTCCTCAGGGACTCCTCTGCTGAAGGGCTAAGTCCCCGTCTAAGAGCTACTGGAAGGGCTAAAGTTGGAGAAGAGAGTGGTCCTGCTTCTTCTTAAGACCATGAAGCTAATGACAGTGCAAGTAACATACTGACAGCACTTTGAGCTCGAGACACCACTTCACATACATCATAGCCTCAGAGGTAAGCCATGGCTGGGAATACAGACGCTGGGGACTCCAAATATAAGGCATTGTACAGGCAGCCCATTGTTGCATGTTTTAATAAAGAAACCATTGAGCAACCAGTTGTGAAAAATAATAATTAAGAAAGTTTGAAGATGGGACTGGAGAGATGGCATGGAGGTAAGCGTTTGCCTTTCATGCAGAAGGTTGGTGGCTCAAATACCAGCATCCCATATGGTCACCCGAGTGTGCCAGGAGCAATTTCTGAGTGTAGAGTCAGGAGTAACCCCGAGTGCTTCCAGGTGTGACCCAAAAACCAAAAGAGAGAGAGAGGAGAGAGAGAGAGAGAGAGAGAGAGTTTGAAGATGCTCATGAGATGGTTTCAAAAAACTCAAAGTACTCAAAAGGCATTGTTGAAATAAAAATAAATGAAAGAAGATTGAAATATAATCATATATTTAGTAAAGTAAGAAAATATAACTGTGTTAAGCTCAAAAGATCTATATAGACAGGTATAGAACTTATTAAATTTGGTAAATGGAGAAATATTTTGAAAAATTTGAAATAAATTTCAATTATTTAAGAATAAAATATCATAATGTTTGCTTCTAATTAAAAAATCATAAAAAATTATTGAAGTAAGTGAGGCAGCTGTTTATTAAAAATGTTCACCATTGGGGCCATAGTGATAGTATAGTGGGTAGGGCATTTGCTTTGCATGTAGCTGACCTGAGTTTTATCCCTGGCATCACCAAATAGCCCCCAAAACTGCCAAGAATAACTTCTAAGTGCAGAGTCAGGAGTAATGTAATTCCTGAATGTCGTTCAGTGTGACCTCGAACAACAAAAAAATTTGTTCATAAATGACAATTTCATTCAGATATATAACACACAAGAAACACATAGAGCTATCACAAAAGTCACAATGTGAAAGCAACACAAAACTTCATTATGCTTAGTGAGAGACGATGGTAGCTATGAAGACCCAAACAGTACAACCATTACAATCTTTCTAGTAATAATTTTAGTGAGAAATGTTGAACATATTCAACATTTAAAGAATTCAAAGAATTTATGGAATTGATAGCCAACAAAACACAAAAGAATATGAGAGAAGAAATGAGAAAACTTGAAACAAAATGAAAGAACTGAAAACCTGTAGGAAAAATGAAAAACTTATTGAAAGGCTTCACAAGTAGAATAATAGTTACTGAGGACAAAATCAGTGAGCTTGAATATGAGGTATATCAAACTTCCAGATAACACAGAAGATGGGAAAAAGTCTGAAAAGAAACAAAGAGCTGGCTAAATAACTTTGGGATGAATTCAAAAGAACTAAGAATCATTAGAATCCCAAAGGTCCAGGAAGAAAACCCCAATAAAGAAGCAACAGTCAGTGGCCAGAGTGGTGGCGCTAGAGGTAAGGCATCTGTCTTGCAAGTTCTAGCCTAGGATAGACTACATTTCAATCCACAGGCATCCCATCTGGTCCCCCCAAGCCAGGAGCGATTTCTGAGCCCATAGCCAGGAGTAACCCCTGAGTGTCAATGGGTTTGTCCTAAAACCAAAAAGAGAAGAAGAAGAAGAAGAAGAAGAAGAAGAAGAAGAAGAAGAAGAAGAAGAAGAAGAAGAAGAAGAAGAAGAAGAAGAAGAAGAGGAGGAGGAGGAAGAAGAAGAAGAGGAGGAGGAGGAGGAAGAAGAAGAAGAAGAAGAAGAAGAAGAAGAAGAAGATGAAGAAGAAGAAGAAGAAGAAGAAGAAGAAGAAGAAGAAGAAGAAGAAGAAGAAGAAGAAGAAGAAGAAGAAGAAGCAACAGTTAAAGATATTATTGTCAAGAAGTTCCCATAGCTGGGGAGTGCATGTATTCACATCTTGGAAGCCTGGTAGGTATATAAATAAAATAATATAACAGAGATAAATAACAGAGATATAAATAAAAATACTC
This sequence comes from Crocidura indochinensis, assembly GCA_004027635.1. Classification (NCBI taxonomy): domain Eukaryota; kingdom Metazoa; phylum Chordata; class Mammalia; order Eulipotyphla; family Soricidae; genus Crocidura; species Crocidura indochinensis. The sequence continues at coordinate 13,570 of PVKC010006758.1, read as the reverse complement.
CAAAATGCATCATAATTGGATTGATAAAAACCATAGAGACAATACTGAAAGGAGTAAATATCAACGAAATCATAAAGGAATATACTTAATTTTATAGTAGATTTACCAAAGAAAACCCTCCACGCCTAAAGACAGGATGGAATACAGAGCAAAAAATTCAATGAAATGACCACTTCACTTTAACCTAGTCAAATTCTCGTTTTGATAGGAAGACATGATACACAACTTCAGGATAAAAGACAACTCAGCAACTTTTTAGATTTAAAAAAAAAAAGTCTTACATTAAACAAAGGGGGTATTGTAAGACAAAATGAATTTCACAAATGCCCAAAACTCACAAAAATGGTACAAAATTCCATGATTATAATCTCTCAATGTCAATGAGCTAAATGCATCAATTAAGAGACACAGAGTGGCAGGATAGATTAGAAAAGTGAGACTAGCATTCTACCACATGTGAAAAGCACATTTGAACAGAGCCATGTGAAAGGTTGTAAGACAATTCTTCAAGCAAAATATCTCCTGCAAAAAGGTTGGGGCAGCTACAATAGTATCAGAAAATGTAAATTACAGGCTGAAAAGGGATATAACAGACAGCAAAGGTCTTCATTTTAGTGATCAAAACATATGTATATGAGGAAGAAATCACATACTCCTAAACATGTGTGCCTAATGAGGGACTGAAAACTAATAGACTTGATGATATCAATAGCAATACAATAGTAGTTGAAACCTTCAACACCACTCTGTTACTTCTTTATATATTAATTGACCAGTGTGTCAGTAAGAAAACATTGCATTAAAAGAAGAAATGAAAGAGTGGAATATAGTAGATGTATTTTGGGCTTTTCATCCTCAAAAAAGCCAAACACACATTCATCTACAACGCACATGGAACATTCCCTAGTAGAATATATGTGACATAAAACATACCCCCCACCAAGCCAAGAGGATAGAAATCATACTAATTATCTTTCACACCATAATGCATTAAAATAGAACTAAATCACAAAGAAAAATGAATAACAATTCAAATAATGGAAATTATACAGTTCTTTATTTAAAAAGTCAGTTTGTCAGAGAGTAAATAAATGAGGAGCTCAAAAGAATCCTGGAAACAAACCATAATGATGGCATGAGCTGCCAGAGCTTGTGAAACACAACAACAACAACAAAAGCATGTTAAGAGTAAAGTTTATAGCTCAGCAACCATTCATCAAGAAGAAAGGGGCCCACATAAATAACCCTATTGCAGAGTATGAGAAATTGGATAAGCACATCACACACAAAAATCAGAAGTTCAGACCAATATTCTTGATGCAAATATCCTGAACAAAATACTAGCAAATAGCATCCAACAATTCATCAAAAGGTTTATACATTATGATCAAATAAGAGTTATCCCAGGCATGCATGATGGTTTAACATATGCAAGTCTATCAACATGGTACAGCATATCAATAAAACAAAATCGGAAAATAATATAATTATATAAATAGATGTAGAAAAAGAATTCGACAAGATCCAGTTATTTGACAAGACTCATTTTAAAAAGTCTAAACAAATTAGAACTGAAGAAACTTTGCTCAATATAACCAAATCCATTTACCATAAGCCTCAGCAAAAATTATACTCAATAGGAAAAAATAAAAGCCTTTTCTCTAAGATCTGACACAAGACAAGGTAAGGGTGCTCATTCTCACCATTTTTATTCAATACAGTACCGGAAGTATTTGAGAAAAAGATATCAAGGGCATTTAGATAGAAAAGAAAGAAATCAAGCTCTCACTATTTGTGGATGACATGATACTATATTTAGAAAGTCATAAAGACTCTACAATAAGGCTTCTAGAAGTAATAATTTGAATGGTAAATATGCAGGCTATAAAATCAATACATATTAATCCGTAACCTTCCTATATACAAATAATGAAAGAAAAGAACAAGGTTCTAAACATAACCATCCCATTCAAAATTATGCTTCAGAAAACATTAAACTAAGAAGTTTCTGCACCTCAAAGGAAATGATGACCAGGATACAAAGACTGCCAGCAGATTGAGAGAAATTATTCACCCAATAATGTCTAAGATATCTAAAAAAAAAACTAATCTCAACAACAAATGAGAAGAGATGCACATAAACTGCCTCAAAAAAGAAATACAAATGGGGCTGGAGCGATAGCACAGCAGTAGGGTGTTTGCTTTGCATGCAGCTGACCCAGGATGAACCTCGGTTCGATCTCCAGCATCATATTGTCCCCCCAAGCCAGGAGTGATATCTGAGCACGTAGCCAGGAGTCACCCCTCCCTGACTGTCACCAAGTGTGGTCTCCCCCAGCTAACAACAACAACAAAAAGAAATACAAATAGCCAGAAGACCCATAAAAAAGTGCTTCATATCACTAATAATCAAGATAATACAAATTAAAACAACAATGACATAATATCTCACACCACAAACATGACAAAATTTCAAAAAGGAAGAACAACTAGTGCTGGTATAGATACTGTGGAAAGGGGACCCTTATTCACTGTTGACAAGAATATAGACTGGTTCAGCCTTTTTGGAAAACAATATGGACATTTCTCATAAAAATTAGAAATTGAACTCCTGTTCTACCCAGATCCTAGGAATATAATGTAGGAACCCTTCCCCCCCCAAAAAAAAATCAATGCAGAAAAGGCATCTGCACTTCTATGTTCATTGAAGCTCTATTCACAGTAGTTAGGATCTGGAAACAATTAATGGAAAATAACCCAAGTACCCAACAATAGTTCAGTGGGTAAAGAAACTGTGGTACATCTACACAAAGAAATATTTAGCAACTGTTAGAAAAATGAAGTGATGAAATTAGTTTACATGTGGATGGATATGGAGAACATTATGCCTAGAGAAATGAGTCAGAGGGAAGGGGATATACATAGAATAATTGCAATCATGTGTGGAATATTAAAAAAAAAGATAGTATGGTAATAATATCCAGAGACAATAGAAATGAGAACCAGAAGGACCGGTCCATGGTAAGAAGCTCCCCCCACAAATCATGAGAGAATGCAGTTAGGACAGAGAAGGAACCTCTATGACAATGATAGCTGGAAAGGATCATCCTTTGCAGGAACTAGGTGCTGAAAGGAAGTAAAGTGATATTCATGATAATAATATTGCAAACCACAGTACCTAAAAGGGAAAAAGGAGAGAGAGAGAGAGAGAAGAGAGAGAGAGAGAGAGAGAGAGAGAGAGAGAGAGAGAGAAGAAAAATGATTGTCATAGAGGCAGTGGGGAGACTGGAGGGAAACTGGGGACTGGGGACATTAGTGGTGAAAAGTGCACTGGTGAAGGATTGGGTGTTGAAATTGTATGTCTGAAATTCAATCATGAACAACTTTGTAACGTTGTACCTCAAAAGGGACTTAATTAAAAATTTTATTTTAGGGCCCAGAGAGATAGCACAGAGGCGTTTGCCTTGCAAGCAGCCGATCCAGGACCAAAGGTGGTTGGTTTGAATCCCGGTGTCCCATATGGTCCCCCGTGCCTGCCAGGAGCTATTTCTGAGCAGACAGCCAGGAGTAACCCCTGAGCACCGCCAGATGTGGCCCAAAAAAGCGAACAAACAAAAAGAAATAAAAAAAATTATTTAAAAATATTTTACCCTCCCCCCAGTCTCCCCTATTTTAAAATGTTTTATAGGGGGCTGGGTGGTGGCGCTGGAGGTAAGGTGCCTGCCTTGCCTGCCCTAGCCTAGGATGGACCGTGGTTTGATTCTCCCAGTTTCCCATATGGTCCCCCAAGCCAGGAGCTACTTCAGAGCACATAGCCAGGAATAACCCCTGAGCGTCACCGGATGTGGCCCAAAAACCAAAAACCAAACAAAAAAAATAAATAATAAATAAAATGTTTTATAAAATAAAATGAAAGACTTCTTAATTTGAGACCACTTAGCTTTCTATCTCAACGTGATATATAGCTAACAGATAATCTAGGTCTATCTAAGAAAAGAGCAGGCATCTCTTAATACTTTTGGAAAGAAGAGATGAGTTTTATCCTGTATAAATATAATAGTCACTATTAGTTGGAGCCAAAAAGTCTTCGTTGGAGATGGCTGTAGTGTGAAATACATAATTCAAAGCAGCAAGCCTGCATTTCTTGAGTACAACAAACATGCACTTATTGGATGCCAACCAATATCCCCCAGTCTGACAAATAAAAATATCCATTCTTGACCAAATATCCCCTAGTAAAAAATAGTCCCTTCACTGAGACCCATATAAGATTAAATATAATTTTATGAAATGGTCTATACAGCAATTTCACCAGTAAATGCTACTCCTCCAATTTAATCTGTCAACATTTTTATATTCAATGTTGTCATGCATAATTATATGGATGTTCCACAAATGAATAACCGAAACTCTAATGAAAGACATTTGGTTGCTTCCCTCTTATGTCATTTTATAAATGATTCTTCAATAATCACCAATCAATATTGACCTACATTTTAGGCTAAAGCCCTGTAAGTAGAATGATGGAATGAAAGATATATTTCAAAGTTTCTACAGAGCAGCAGGAATAGTGAACAAATGGATCAAGAGATGGGGACACATTCCATAAAGGCCCCAAAAGAATATCATAACTAGGGGCCCGGGAGATAGCATGGAGGTAAGGCATTTGCCTTTCATGCAAAAAGGTCATCGGTTCGAATCCCGGTGCCCCATATGGTCCCCCGTGCCTGCCAGGAGCAATTTCTGAGCATGGAGCCAGGAGTGACCCCTGAGCACTGCCGGTGTGACCCAAAAACAAACAAAAAAAATAATAAGAATATCATAACTTTTGTCTCTGCCTGACGATAACTTCACAGCAACAATCTTCCTGATGTTCAATAAATTAAAGGTATTATGGAGAGATTCAATAAAATATTGAATAATATGGGAGCCGGGAGGTGGTGCAGGAGGTAAGGTGCCTGCTGCCTTGCCTGCGCTAGCCTAGGACGGACCACAGCTCGATCCCCCGGTTCCCATATGGTCCCCCGTGCCTGCCAGGAGCGACTTCTGAGCACATAGCTAGGAGAATCCCCTGAGCGTCACTGGGTGTGGCCCAAAAACAACAAAAACAAAAAACAAAAAAAATATTGAATAATATTTTATATATATATATGTATATATATATATATATATATATATATATATATATATATATATATATATATATATATAGGTTTTAGGGCCACACCCAGCAGTTCTCACTCATTACTACTATATGGGATGTTGGTGTCAGCTGCATGAAAAGCAAATGCCCTACCCACTGTCCTCCTATCACTCTAACCCCTAGAAAATATAGTTTTAAATGAAGAAAATTTAATCTATGTATTGGACAACAGCAAGAAGTACAACCTTGGAATCATAGAAACACAGTAGAAGAAAAAATATAAAAAGGGAAAAAAAATATAAAAAGGGGAAAATGGCTTTTGGAAGAAATTATAACTGGGAACTTCCCCAATCTGAGGAGGGACTCAATGGTAAGAGAGAAACAAAATGTCAATACAAGAGAAAAAACATAAAATCAAAAAACAAACAAACAAACAAATTCTTTACTATTTATCCAATCTTCAGGCCTTGCTTTGTAATATATAAGTAATATTCCATAGATGTGCCACATGGCACTTATTTATCCATTCTTCCAAAGAGGGACAGCTGAGCTATTTTTTCCATCTTGTAGCTATTGCATAGCTAAGCACATTACTTTTTGTTTGTTTGTTTGGGTTTTGGTTTTTGGACCACACCCAGTAATGCCCTGGGATTACTCCTGGCTATGCGCTCAAAAATCACTACTGGCTTAGGGGTCCATATGGGATACTGAGGGATTGAACTGCTGTCCTTCCTGGGGCAGCCGCAAAGGTAGGCAAATGGTAGGCAAAGGCTCTACCATTGCGCCATGCTCCAGCCTAAAACACTTTACTTTTAACTGATTTCTTATATTTAATTCTGGCCAGATGTAAGGTTCAACAAAAGCGGCTGGGAAGGCAGTGGCAAGCCCACTAGAATTCTTGTAGGGGCCTTAGCCTTGGGAAGCACCAGCCTGTTCACCTCTCTCAAGACTCCACTCTCTCTGACTCCCACTTGTCCTTGAATTGATGCCTTCTGCCATGAATCCCACTTTTCCAACATAAGATGAGGAATCTTAGCTCAGTCCTACCATCTGAGAGCCTATAATTATTATATTTTTCCACGTTGTATTATTGTGTTTTCAATTGAGTACTTAGGTCCTGCCCACCACAGAATCTTGACCATCTCATGTAATCCCTATTATTAAGGTGAATCATATCCTATTTTCCTGAGAGAAAATGGAACTCAGAATTCAGACTTCCAATTTAATGCCATTGCTACCCATAGTCCCTTTTCCCACACCTGTTCTTCATGTCTGATCACCTCCTTTTCCAATATTCCCAACCTTCCCAATATTGGAAAACAAAATTCTAGGAAATATCCAACCTGTATTCAGATTTTAATCTACGTAAATTTAGTATTCTCTCATTAGAAAATTATAACTGCTAAAGTTTGACATCCTTCCCTACTATTCACTAGCTTAGGAACACCCAAGGCTGAAGCACCTCATATAGTTTAGCTGCAGGAACCAGGCAACAAGGAAATTCTAAATTACCCTGAAGTCTACCCAGGTGCAAAGTAAGTTTACCCCCCCCCCAGGCTGTTTACTGGGACTATCAGTAGGAAGCATAAATTTGAACCCTAAAAGGTGATTAGTGAGAGGACAACATCACAGAGAGTACATAAGATCCTGCTGGGAGATAAATGGGGGGCAAAGATTGCCTCATTACTCTGGTCTGTCTATCCAAATTGCCACTGAAAATGTCCCTTCTGACCATTTTAGTGAAAGACCAATATTTTTCCAGTATCCTAAATAATTTCAAATAAATGCATATTTATTATTCTACATTTTGCTTTTGGGGTGGTAGTTTTTCAAGTTAGACAATTGGAAATTAAAATCTGAAATTGAGTCAGATGAAATTAAATATCCAAATGTCTCATGACTTTCAACTCAGTGGAAGAATTTGGTAACAAAATTTTTAAAAGCCAGAAATGTTCTTTTTAAATTTAGTTTGCATTTATTTTTATTATAATATTATAATGATGAACACCATGTTCATGATACATAAATTATGGATAGATATTTAATGTTCAAACACCAATCCCATCACCAGCCATTACTTTCCCTCCACCAATAGTCACAGTTTTCCACCCATCACCCTACCCTGCTCCCTTTTAGGCACAAACACATTTACGTCATATTATTTTTTTTTTACAAAACAAAGGCAAATGGAATTACTAAAACTTATATCAACAGAGATATATTTGAAATAATTGCTATATCAAGACCGAAAATTTTTGCCCAGCTGAGAGGTGGTCCTTCTTCCCTGAATTTTATTGTTCCCGAGTCTGTATTTCCCAGGACACAAGTAGTGAAGGAGTGATCTGCTCACATGAGCTTCGAGCCAATCATATAAATATCTCTTCCTCACCAGATGTTCATTATTTATTGTCATGTCCCTGTCCATGAGGACCTCTACCAGGAACTATGGTTCATCATCTGAGGCAGAAATATAGTGAGTAGGCATTTCTGAAGAAATTAACTGAGCAGAAAAGAAGCAAAATGGAGAGGACCCAAGAGAACCTTGACCTAAGTCTATCATTCTTTAAAAAAATGCAGAAAGGAGAAATCTTTGGCTAGCCAGGGCCTCACAGCTAGTAACCCCAAAAGCCCTGGCTCCCAACCAGCACTCCTCTCACTGAACTGAATGGCCCCCCAAAACCAAACATGCACAGATCAACAACTATCAGGAGGTGATAGAAAGTAAGGATAGGCTCTGAGAGTACATTTCAGCAACCATAAAGAAGTGGGTTTGGAGTGGGTTGCGTGGTCCTTATCTCCCTTCCAACCCTTTCCTTCTGGGTAAACCCACCCTCATTTCCCAAGGATACATGTTTCTCCTGTCCCTGCTCCATGATGGAGCACCAGCCATCTTTGTGAGCATTTCCTGAATGAACTGACCCTTCGAGCGAATGAGTTCAAAGTGAGGTTACGTCTATCAACTTTCAAGACAAATTCTCAGCTTATAATTCTCTTCTCTGATGCAGACAAAAGTAAATAAGTTTTTCTTAGGAAACCTGGCACGGAGGCCAGAGGCCTTCCCTATTCAAACACTGCAAGAATCGACAGGCTTGGAAGCATTGAACTCCGAGGCCCTGCTTCCCAGGGCCTTCTTGGCTTCCTTCCCACAATGTCCCAGCCTGCTGAAACAAGATGAACCCCAACTTGTTGTGATTGCAGACCCCAGGTTCAGGGCTCAGGTGAGGCGAGGCCAAGGTCTCTACTCAGAACCTCAGAGACACAGGGTATTCGGGGACCAACAGGGAAGGTCAGAAAATATTTAGTCAAGGTCTCCTCTGCTCCTTTTCCTCTATGACAAAAAACCCCACTTTATTGAGGATTTAATTTATTGCTTGAATCTACTTAAATAATATTTTTAAAGGCTCAGCAGGAAAAAGAAATAGTAACAAAATCAAAATATGTCCAAATGTTAATTCAGAAATAACCTCTAAGAAAAATTTTCCGAAGAGCGATGCTACTGTGTTTCTAACCACTTGCTGAGAAAAATGATGACTACAGGCTTTGTTTCCAAATCAGCACAAAGACTATATGAGTTCATCTTGGGGTCCCCGTTTTATTTTATCCTATTTTATGTCAATTTACATTTCTTATTCAATTTTATATCTACTCTTTAGTTGGAAAGGAAAATCCCAAATCTATCCCACCAGCTTAAAGTTATGCTACAAGATCTGGAGACAGGAGAGAGAGAGAGAGAAAGAGAGTGAGAGTAAGAGTAAGAGAGAGAGAGAGAGAGAGAGAGAGAGAGAGCTAGTTATGATGTTTAGCTTCTGCCTTGACTTAGGAGATTCGTGTTCACCATCGAGCAGCATATTTAGTTTTGTTCTGAAGTGACTTTTGTCAAGTCACAAAGCAAAAGGCAGGACTCCGTTGAAAGGGAAATGTATTCTAGCCTGAAAATTGTTCTCAGTTCTTCAGAACTGAGCTTTTGTGAGCAATGCTTTTGAACTGTCTGTAAAAGAGAATTCCCTCACCTACCACACATGTTTCAGTCACCCACATATCAGGGTTCAGAATCGCTGCTTTCCCCAACCGTTACCTCTCACAATTATCTTACCAAAAGTTAACTATGGGACAATGGAGACTCTATCCAAAAAAAACAAAAGACCAAAATATCACTGCTTTTCCCTAGTGTGACATCAAGAATTCAATGCATTTCAGTTCTTTTTTCTTCGTGTGCTACTTAATGGTATTTATAGATAAGTTTTAAATTTGCTTTCTTTCAGTTTCCCAGTACACTGCCAATTCTCCAAAGAGCCTATGGTCTTCGTTATAAAATATTCGGATGACCACACTCATTAAGGGGTAGCAGAATTCCCCCTATATCCCTAGGGTTCCATATGAAAAGGAGGAGAGGGTTCACTAGGGCTCATGTGGAACCAAACTATTATTGATTTTTCTCCTATTCCCAACTCATATACCAAGTGCCAGCACACAGAAGTCATTTGTTTACCCAGGACAGGGTGCCAGTTACAAGCCTGGCCTACATTCTATATGGCATACCATTCAACCAGGTTATGGCCTCCTCAATGCAGCCCAGGAAATCACTTCTATGAAATAGTACCCATCTGGTTCTGAGATCTAGTTCTCAAAATCTCACTCCCAGTTCCCCACCTCCAACCCATCCCATAACAAAACTAATAAATAATTAGAGCCGAAGAAAACCCACCTTCAGGCTCCTCCATGCTGCTAGCCACGGTGGTCAGAGGTGCAACAGGAATCTCTGTGAAGTTCAAAAGGAAGAGAAAGTAGGATAAGAAGATGTGATTTATTTTTGTTTGTGGTATTAGAAGGGGCATGTCTGGCTATGTTCAGGACTTACTCCTAGCTCTGTGCTCAGGTATCACTCCTGAGCTTAGCTCCAAATGGGCTGTCAGGGATCAAACCTGGGTCAAATGGTGCAAGGCAAATATTCTGCCTGCTGTACTATCACTCTGGCCCAGAACGCATGTTTTTTTTTGTTTGTTTGTTTGTTTTTATCTTAGAAAAATACATCGGCTCCTGGGCTCCTCTCCTGCTATTCACAGCCATCAGAACTGTATGGCCAGGAAGAAAGTTGGCACAAGGCACAGACATACTGTCCTGTTCTCCTATGGAAGCTGCTCTTTTGCCTGTGCAAATGGGAAGTCCTGGCTGTTAAAGAAGGAAAGTCATTGGAAAAGATCAGAGGAGCAGCAGGCAGGAGTGCTAGCCTAAACTCTTCTCCTCCTCATGATGGAGTTACTAAGCCCTGCATCCCTCTCACATTTTGGAAAGAAGAGATTTAAAATCGGGCTGTCGGAACAGAGAGCAGGAAGTTGGCTCTGCTAGCCCCCAACTCTTTGGCAGAAATTTTCATAGTCCCAATAATCGGAGGGTACTGAAGGCAGAGACCCACATGGAGGAGCACAGAGCCCACCAATGACAGGGGTCTATGTTGAAAGCATTTCCCTCTTCTTTTCCCGCACCTATTTCTGAACAGGAGAAGAGGGTGGCTTACACCTACTTATGCAGGGTGCGATGGGAGAACGGCTCTGCTGGTAGCCCTTGGCACAGCGGTTGCAGGTGATGCCCGTCACGCCATCTTTGCAGGGACATTGGCCTGTGGTCTGGTTGCAGGTTTTGCCAGCAGCACCCACGGGATGGCAATCACAGGCTGTAGGGGAAAAACACAACAGAAGGTTCAGAGGACAGGGCACACCCTCTCTGAGAATTCTTCCCCACCCAGGGGTGCCACAGGGACCCTATCCAAGGTGAACAGCAGGAATGGGGGGGCAAGTCCAGCCAAGCCCAGATGCATTCCAAAGCTCTGATAACTGGCCACCCGCTGACCTGAGAAAGGAAATCAGAATGGTTAACTTGCAAGTAATGTTTTGTGCAGAAAAAGTGAAGTAGTGAGGCCCTTTCAAAGCCCAGACACAAATTGCACTTTCAAATATATTTGCAGGGATGCAATGGCACAAGTTGACCCCAAGGAGAGGAGAAAGAATGGAGAGGATCCCGGATAAGGTCTTCGGTCCTCTACCCTCCTTATGGGTTAATAGGAAGAGAAAGATTTCTATCTCTCTCTCTATGTGCCAACACGTTTTGGGAGGAGGGGCCAATGGGAACATACAACACAAAGACAACTGTCTACCAGCCAAGAAGAGAACACTCGCCAAAAGCAATGAATCTACTGGCACCCTAACCTTGGATTTTTCAGACTTTATAGCAGTTAGAAATGTCTCTTGTCCAAACCTCTCAATCTATGGTGTTTTAGGGAAGCAGCCCCAGTTGACTAGAAAACCATCAAACATGATGGTGCTTGAGTAGAAACCATTCTACAAGAACTTCTGCACACACACACACACACACACACACACACACACACCAGCTCCCTAAAACACAATGGTGCTTGGGTTGGAACCTTTCTTCCAAAATATCTGCACACACACCACACACACAGACACACATATAGACACACACTCACACACACTTTCCTTTAAAACTTTTCAGTCCAAACTTGGGGATTAACACACACACACACACACACACACACACACACACACACACACAGCCTCCCTGAATCTAAGCAGTGTATTCCAAGTGTGGGTGGAGAAGAGATGGCAGGAAGAAGGAAGTTATGTTCTGACTCTCCCTATTCCATACCCTCTTGCCCAACACAAAAAAGCCTGGAGTGGGTAGAGCCTTATCTACAAGTATCCTGCAGCCATTTTAGTTGGCAACCCAAGTTGCTGCTGCTATGTGTTTCCACTTCATTCAGGGAGCGGGAAGAAAAGATATTCTCCCTTTCCTAAATGAGAGCAGAGATCCTAAAGGAACTGCCTTAGAACTTCACAGCCAGCTACTGTTTAGCTTTAGAGGATGTGTCTATAGATGAAAATCTGGCCTCTTCCAGCCATCTGTGGGCTTTGGAGTGGCAAATGGGGAGAATTCAAGGAAGGAGGGAGGGCAGCCAGGTGGGGGAAAGTAGAAAAGAGAGAGGAATGCGAGGAATTGTTTGTCAGAGTTGTGTCTGGACACGTGAGAGTTTTGGGGAAGCTTAGGAATGGTGTTTCTGTCAGGTTTGAGAGGAATGGAGACACAGACATTGGAAGACAAGCAGTAGACCTGAAGGATTCTTCATTTCCCACACAGTAGGACATGAGGAAGGTATGTGTCTTGTCCTTCTAGATAGGAGTCAATCTTTCTATTAAGAATTTATCTCTTTTATTGCACCCTATATCCTCGCCAATCCTTATGGGCATTTTACCCTTTTTCTTTTTGTTCTTTTTCAGTAATAAGTAAAGATTCATGCTTAGACATTCAGGAGTGAAGGTCCAGTTAATAATGATGAAAGGTCAGGGGCTGAAACAGAGCAGATCCTTTTCAGGGGTCTCTAAAGTCTGTCCCCCAGTAAGTCCTGAATCTCATCTTTAAGTTGCCTATGTTAAAAGCACAGAACCTCGTTTTCTCAGTCCCTTGATGTGGGTGCAGGCAAAAGTCGGATATAGACCTCCCAGGCTCATGCTAACTGACCTCCCTTGGCTGTGCTGCAAGCCAACTGCTAATGCTGAGATTCATGCCAAGATGTCCTCCCTTCATGCTAATGAAACACAGCTGTGTGCCAGCAGTTTCTGCATCTCCAGAGATGGCAGGAATGAGGTCATTAAAGATTGCTATATTGCTAAAGGGTCAAAGTCAAGTCACCCATGGGCACCACTGTTGGCCCATGTGGGTTTTATTGAGGAAGAAGCTGGCCCAGAACCAAATCTGGGAGAATGGGGGACTCACCCCAAGACTCATAGCTGATGACCTTTCTGCTGTCTGAACTGGAATACTACTAGGAAGGAATTGGGCATTCACCAAATCACTGTAGGCTCGTGGAATCAGGCAGCATACCAATTTAATAGACCAGATACCCAGATATACCCATGGGTCCACTCTTGGTTGAAAGGAAGTGGGCTTTGCGACCTGGTTTCCCAAGATTCTGCAGACTAAACAAATGATCCTTTCTTTATCTAGGCTAAACATACATGAAAAAGCTGACTGTGCTTCTGTTCAAATAAACAAGAAGAGAAGTCCATTTCCGAAAGGATGGGGGAGGGTCTCCTAGGATATTCAAATTGTGTGAGGTACAGTATTCTTCTAGTGCAACATCTCCACCTTGTACCCTCACTCTCTGGTCTTCACACCAGCTATTCAAAGTAGTAGAATTGGGGCCAGAGCAAGACAGCACAGCGGTAAGTCATTTGCCTTGTATGTAGCCAACATAGGATTCGAATCCCATCATTTCATGAATTCCCCTGAGACTGCCAGGAGCGACTTCTGAGCACAGAACAAGGAGTAACTCCTGAGTGCAGCTGGATGTGACCCAAAAACCATAATAATAATAATAATAATAATAATAATAATAATAATAATAATAATAAT
>PVKC010006757.1:5541-30682 GCA_004027635.1 Crocidura indochinensis | reverse complement strand
TTGAATAGTTTTCAGCACTTTTTATAATCAATAATAAATTTTAAAAATAACTAGCTCTCTGAAAACCCATTTTAAGGCACTTATAAAAGAATATTTTGTCTTGCAGTAATATTTTCAGATCTCCAATTTGTAGTATTCTCATTAAAATTTCTATCAATAATAAGGCAAATGAAATGATGTCAAATGTTGAAAATATATCAACTTTTCCCCCATTTTAAAATGTATATATGCTCTAAAGATAATTAGCTCTGTATTATCAAGTATTCTTAATTATTAACTGTTGTCATAGTCAGTGATTTGATTATGGTAAAATAATAGATCATAAAATGTACCCTATTATCACTTTTCCTATAAAATTTATCAATGAATTTTTGATATCAGGTTAGATAACAGCTATTTTTCCAGTAAGTTCATACTAATTCATTGTTTGAATAAAACATTTGCTGACAACAGTGTTTCAAATAGGCTTAGAATCACATTATATCAATAATAAGCAACTTAGTATGAACATTCATAAATTGTATGCATTTGTTCCTATTATGCACAATGAGTCCCCAAAGAGCATTTCAATATATCAAATTTAATATTAACAGTTTCCAGAAGGAAAATTTTAAAGTTCAATAGGAAAAGTGTTCAGCAATTTTTGGCAAGCTGCTTTGTGTATTTCAATATACACATAATATATTGCCAAAATTATCTTCTCACATTAAATCATTTGATCTTTGACTTGGAAGGAAGTTCTTAAATTCAATGTGTGTATGTGAATGTTCATGCACTAGGAAAACATTACCTTCATTGTAATAATTGTACTTCAAACTTAGTATAATTATGAAAAATTAGTTACTATAATATAGTTAAGTAATCAAAGCAAAGAATAAATGATAATAGCTGCATATAGTTTCATCTTCAATTATTTCTTCATTTCCCATAAAGGATTGGACAGTTTCAAAAATAACAGAAAATATAAATGCTACCATCACCAATATTTTTATTTTTATGTCATGGAAGTAAATAAATTTTCAAATAAAGTTTATTTAATTTATAAGAAATCTATTAATGCCCCTATTCATGCACTGCTATTGTTTATTGACCATATATTTCAGTCTCTCATAGAATGTAAGTAACAGAGTCTAGAAAGTATTAAAAATGTGTTTTTTCACTTCAGATGCTTATGGTTTTAAGAGAACATACATCATGGCAAAACTTTTTAAACTAACTGATGACACAACCTATTCCTCTTATTCAATATATAAGGATGCTGAATTTGGCAACATGAAATATAGAATGTGTAGAAAGTATGAAGGCCTCTGATAGAAATGGGTGATGTATTCTGAGAGGCTAATGGGTTATACTCACTTTAAGAGATGCACAGAAAAAAACAGAAAGAAGCTATTTACTGAATTGTATATTTTTCTATTTATTTCTTCCTTTTTCTTTTCTTCTTTCTCTTTTCTTCTTTTTCTTCTTTTCTTTCTTTCTTTCTTTCTTCTTTCTTTCTTCTTTCTTTTTTCTTTCTTCCTTCTTTCATTTTTCTTCTTCCTTCCTTCTTTCTTTCTTTCTTTTTTCTTTCTTCTTTCTTTCCTTCCTTCCTTCCTCCTTCCTTCTTTTTTCTTTTTTCTTTCTTTCCTTCTTTCTTCTTTCTTCTTTCGTTCTTCTTTCTTCCTTTTTCTTTATTCTTCCTTCCTTCCTTCTCTCTCTCTCTCTCTTTCTTTCTTTCTTTCTTTCTTTCATTCTTTCTTTCTTTCTTTCTTTCTTCCTTTCTTCCTTTCTTCATTTCTTTCTTCCTGTTTTCATTTTATTGCTTTGTTTTGGTTTGATTTTGGGCCACACCTCACAGCACTCAGGGGTTACTCCTGGATCTGCACTTAGGTGTCAGTCTTGGCGGGCTCACAGAATCGTATGGGATGCCAGTGATCAAACTGGGTTTGCTGTGTACATCTGTGGTACTGTAGTTCTGTCCCACCTTTACTTTTTGTTCTTTTCTTTCCTTTCCTTTCCTTCCTTTCTTTTCAATTCTTTTCATTATTTTCTCTTTTGCCTATCTCCTAGATGTGTGCCAACCTTTTATCCAACAATGTTTTAAAATGAATGTATTTGTTAGCACTCTTCCTACTATAAATTACATGCAACTTTTCAGTAAATATAAATGCAGCTCTATGTTATCTACTCCTAGAAAAAGTACTCAGTAGATTTATCTATGCATTTCAATTCCTCACTACTACATTAAACTATAAAAGATAGATTTTGCTATTTATTAAATGCTTTCTAAACTGAAGTATCTCACATAGAATTATATGCTATACTCTTCTTTAGTGTCATATATTTCCACGTACATTACAGATAGAATATATATTTTATATAAAAGTCAAATTTAGAAAAATGCTATTTACAAGCAGCATAAAGATAGTGTAGCCACTTGCCTTTCATTCATGGAAATGGGAGGGAGTTTCTATCTTCAGCACCCTATGTTACTTCAAGTACATTTAGACAGAATCCCTGAGCATAGAGGCAGGAATGTACGTGGAGAACATCCAGATATTCATTCTTTTGCAAAAGAAAATTATAGCATCACTTTTTCTTCAATTAAAAATATATGTTGGAGCCAGAGCTGTGATGCAAGTGGTAAGGTGTCTGCCTTGTGCGCACTAGTCTCGGATGGACCTTGGTTCAATCCTTGGCATCCCATATGGTCCATCAAGCCAAGAGCGATTTCTCAGGAGTTGTCCTTGAGCGTCACCAGGTGTGACCCAAAAAACATAACAAAGAAACTCCCAAAACAATATATCAACATATATATGTATATATATATCTTATATGTGTTAAGGTATTGTTTAGAGAAATGTTTACAGAATAGAAGTAGAAAATGCCACACATCTAAAAAAAGCCAGTGCTTTAAAATATTTTTATACTTAGTTTATAAATGTTCATAACACATATAGTTTCATCTTGAAAATAATTTATGTGGAAAATTAATTAATGTTTTTTAATGTAAAGACAGTCCCTCTAGGATAAATGTCAACTTAAGCATCAAAAACATCACTTTTTGAGTGTGTGTGTGTGTGTGTGTGTGTGTGTGTGTGTGTGTGTGTGTGTGTGTTTTGGCTTTTCAGGGGCCACAGTTTGTGATCCTCAGAGCTTACTCCTGGGTCTGTGCTCAAGAATAAAACTTGGGAATGCCAAGGATTGAACCATGTTTTCTTCATGTAAAGCAAGCTACCGACCTGCTGTACTATCTTTCCTGTTCTAACAATATTTCACTTCTATTGTCCTAATTTTTAATGATGTTTGAGAACCTTTTGCAGATAGACATGAATAGAATTCTATTTTTCTTCTAAAATATTACTTGATTTAAATAACCATAGGCATTATTTGATTTTTTTAAATATGATTAAATAACCTGAATAATTGAAGCACAATTTTACTCTACTTGTCAAAGAATGGTAGATTTTCAAATTATATATATCTATCTTCTGGGCCATTGATTTTTTAAATATCCCAAATAATTTATCTTCTATAGTTAAAGGCCTTTGCAATTTTATTTTGAAGTCATTTAGATTAAGACATTGGATTCTTTTCCATCTTTGGAATCTCCACCCATATTACTATTTTATTTAGTCAATATAATTTGATGGGAGAAAGATGTAGCAAAATAATTTCTACCATTAAAATTATTTTAGGAAGAGAAATTTCTTGGAAGAATTTGCTATGTGAACAAGCTCACTTTGCCTACTTGTGGTATGATTGGTTGAGAGACACTCAAGACACTCTACTATTTTCAAATTAGCCATAATATGGAATTGAGTGTGAAATGAGGAAAAGTCAGTATTCTAGATAATTTGATAGTATATTTAAAATACCATCTGACAAATACATAATTGAAACAACTGGGGCATGGAGTACCAAATATAAAAAGAAGGGGCAGGAAAGGGAAATTTCTCTCTGACCTTTCAACTGTGTCTGACAGTTGAAAAAACTGTTATAAAAAAACACCAGTTTATATAAACTATAAACTATAGAACTATATAAACTAAATAAAAACCAGTTTTATAAACAACAGTTTATAAAAATGTTATAAAAAACACCAGTTTTCACCCAAAGTCCCAAGATCATCGAAAAAAAGAAAGCCAAGGAGACAAAGTAAAGAAGTCAAAAAGTCAAAGGGCTTTGGGGTAGTGCCCTGGAGAGGCAGAATAAAAAGGAAGCAGAGGTCACAGCACAGGAGAGCAGAGATTGATATCAATGAGAGACTAGTATGGACCAAGGACATTATAGCATTGAACTTGGACATAGGAATAAGGGATCCCTTTTAAAATTGTTAAATAACTTTAACTTCATAGAAGTCTGGTTTTTGTATGCTAATTTTGCAGACAGAAATCAAGAACCCATAAAAGAACTAGACCATTTTCCTGGTAACACTATGAGCCACTTTTTATTAGCCATCCCTTTGCAATGTTAAATTGAGAATCATTTGAAGAGTATTTTTGGAGTTAACCACTAGTTGATTTCATCTAACTGATAGCATAATTTGAAAAAGTATACTAATAACAAAAGTGTACAAAAGTTAGTTTTATATATCGCAAATTAATTTTTGAGCCTAATATTTTATTATACAGGGTTTTTATTTCTTTCTTTGGAATTTGGACAACACCCAATGATGCTCAGGGTTTCCTCCTGGCTATGTTCAGAAATCTTTCCTAACTTAGGGGACCATACAGGATGTCAGGGTATTGAACAGTGGTCTGTCCTAGGTCATATAAATGAAAGGCAAATGCCTTACTGCTGTGTCACTGCTCTGGCTCCTATTATACAGGTTTTTAAAAAGTTGAAGTTATGGGTCCAGAGGGATAATAGAGCAGGTTAGATGATTGTTTCTCATGTTGCCAATGATAATTCATACCTTGCATTCCATATTGTCCCCCCCCCCCCAAAACCTCCAGGAGTTATACATAAATAAGCAAATTTTTTTCATTCAAATTTTTCAACTTGTCTGAGGTTTTTTTTTAATACTTTTATTTTTATCTTGCAAAGACATGGCAACATAAAAAATATGGAAGGAGAAGTTCAGCAATCAAGAATTAACTACAAAATGTTTTGTTTCCCAAACATCTCCCCTGGGGAGTACTTTCTTCTGTTTGCTAATGATATTTTCCTGTCATTGAGCACCAGAATCACCACATTTTGGTTTCTACTGCCCAGAGCCAAAAGAACAATTCTAATTGTTTTATCTGTCAAACTCATGAGCATTTTGCCAGCAGTCTGACTATGCCAACAATCCATTTTATGTTGCGATATCCAAAGGGAATTATAAAATAAACAAGTCATTTCTTTAAATGTGTTTTGCATATTCATTTTATCAAAAAGAATGTAGATTGTTATATGGTTTATTTTGAAGACTGGATATAATATGCCATACTATGCTGATCTAATATATGTGAGTATATAATGTATCAAATATAATTCATTTTAAACAATACGATATTTACTGGATCTTTAAGTAATTCAACAAACTATTCTAAAGCCTTTTATGTGGACTAGGAAATTTAATTATCAAAATAACCATGCAAATTGTGAACTCCTATTATTGTATACAAACAAATAAACATGAATGTGGCCAAAATGAGTTATCAAGTACCAACACACAGGTATCAAGTGTTAAGGTTTGGACTTCCTTCTAATCATATACATATTTTAACACTGGATGGGCTGTTTCTAAAATTAAGAAAGCAAAATTTGTCCCCTTAAAATTTCAGAAACAGTTTAACATTATGAAGGAAATTTCCTGTTAGTGTCTCTATGTCTTTTAATCTCTTGCTACGGATAAACATCAATATGTATTTAAGAGAGAATAGAGTAAAATGAGATTGTCATGGGTTGTGCTTAAGCTAACCAAAGAAAGGCAAGATCTTGAAAATGATCAGATTCAGGAAAGTAGAGTTAGCTTCAGAATTAGAAACCAGGTATCATTAGACCAAACATGATGGTTTGACTAGTTGAGACATTGCCTCCTCTAGAAGATTATATTCAATCTGAAGGCATCATTGTTAATACTAGTTAATTATTATAGTGTCTTTAATATGTCATTTTCTCCTTCAGCACAATTCATTAATTGACATACTGATCAATATGCAGGAACATTTTTGAAATGGAGATTGTAATGTGAAATGAGCTTGTGGTTTGACTTTAATGGAAGAGGATGCAGCAACTTTCTTGAATTACTTTTCTTCTGTCAGAAACATAGTTTCTAATTTGTCCCACATAGCAGGTCCTTTTTCACTTTCTTCTGCCCCTCTGTACTTAATCAAAACAGGAAGAGTCATTTTATCTAATTTGGAAACATCATGGTGTCCTGGCTAGCCAGTTCTTCTAATCACTCAGCTTTCTCTTATGACTTGACTTAAGCTAGTATGGATTTTACTATGCTTTATTCTTTCAAGTTACGTATGTTTTCAGTTTCATTCATTAGTTGATTTTTGAGTCATAAGAAGAATTATCTTGAACTCAGGAGTTGTTCATTAGGGTTCTTTTAAACAAATCTTAGACACCCCCTGGAAAAATATTACCCTTCCAGTTTTGTTAGGTGAGCAATTTTATCTGGGTACAACCCAACAACAAATAGAACATTTCTTAATATCAACATCATAGAAATGTAATATTTTATTATTTATTCCACTCTTCAAAAACCATTAGTTTCTCAATTCATTCAGAATTCCAATGGGTATGCTTAAATCTCAATTGCTCTTTATTATTAAAACAAGTCAAATAAAACCCAGACTGGGGAGATAGCTTAAAGGACTAGTGCACATGCTTTCTGTGAGCATTGGTGTGCATGCACACACATAATTTCAGAGTGCGAACCACAATACTGCATGGCTCCATTGCCAGGCACAACCACTGACTACCATGTTGGGGGGAGTCCTGAGCACAATCAGGTGTGGTACAGGTGCAAAGAAAGGACAAAATAAAAGTTTTGTACCAGGGAAGGAGGTAAGTGAGGAGAAAAGTGAATGAATACTTTGCATATTAAAATAAACAAACAATCCCTCTAAAAGTGAATTTAAAAATTAAAAAAATTAATTTCCCCATTTGTACTTGATTTCTAAAGGTATTTTACTTTTGTTTTGTTCACATTATTCATTTTATTTGAATATAATAGTATATTTCCCTTCTCAGGTGAAGGGGTACTCCATCCAATTTTTCTTTTTCTATTGATGACTTTGGTCAGATGAGTTATTCAGGGCATGCTCAGACAGCCCAAGTAACTTGGGCTGCAAATTTTGGCTAATCAGATTCAAGTTTGAATGAAATGGCCTGTGGATGCAATGCTGCTCATGTCTTCTCCTCCTGAAATTACCCAGATCAAACTTTTGGTGCTAAAGTATCTTTAAAAATACTGTGTGTATAACCCCAGTTTTTTTCCTTACCCTGTTCTATTAATTTTTCCTTTCTGCAAATATTAGTGATCAGAAATCTAATCATTGATTTGAAAGATAATTGCTACTGTAATACTGGAAACTTCATTATGTTGTGATTGAAATAGTAGTCAGTCGGGGCTGGCGAGGTGGCGCTAGATGTAGGGTATCTGCCTTGCAAGAACTAGCCAAGGAAAGCTCAGACCGCGGTTCCATCCCCCGGTGTCCCATATGGTACCCCCAAGCCAGGGACAATTTCTGAGCGCTTAGCCAGGAGGAACCCCTGAGCATCTAACGGGTGTGGCTTTAAAAACAAACAAAAAAAATAAACAAA
The DNA here is from genome assembly GCA_004027635.1 of Crocidura indochinensis. Lineage (NCBI taxonomy): Eukaryota > Metazoa > Chordata > Mammalia > Eulipotyphla > Soricidae > Crocidura > Crocidura indochinensis. The sequence continues at coordinate 22,939 of PVKC010006757.1, read as the reverse complement.
AAAGAAATAGTCAGTCTTGACACATACTCTTAGATACCTATGTGTATCAATTTTTACTACAGTGTTATTTAATAATACCAATAATTTAGTACCAATAAATTGGTATTAATTTTAATTTAATACCAATTTAATAAATTGGTTTTAAAACCAATAATTTAATAATATACCAAATAATCTATATTATCTTGTGAGTTGATAACCCTGCAGATGTGATTGTGGACGATTAAGAATGAGGTGGGGGGGCCGGTTGGTGGCGCTGGAGATAAGGTGATTGCGCTGACTTAGGAAGGACCGCGGTTCGATCCCCCGGCTCCCCATATGGTCCCCCGTGCCTGCCAGGGGCGACTTCTGAGCAAATAGCCAGGAGCAACCCCTGAGCGTCGCCGGGTGTGGCCCAAAAAACAAAAAATAAGAAACAAAACAAAACAAAAAAAAAAGAATGAGGTGGGAAATGTTTCGTCATTCTATATACAGATTCACATTTATGAAAAATAGTCTTGTAACTCTGACTTCAGTGGTTTGATTTCAAGGATAACTTCACAGCTCTACAATTCCCTGAACTCAGCATGTTTATTGCAACTCATTTTTACTCATGGGGGTGTATTACTGGTGGTGGCTTTTACTAATTATGGCATAATTTAAATTTTCTTTTCTCATATGTTTCAATCACTCGTTTTAATTTATAGCTATTTGTCCCATTTCTTTTCACTTGTGTTCAGCACTCTCTGTTGCTGAGTCTTTCATTCTTTCCAGTCTCTTTCATAAATTCTATAGTGACAATATGCTTCCCCACTTTGCTTTCTTTACCAAAGAGTTTAAGTCTTATTTCTGGAATCTGTTAACTGATTATAAAAATTGGTGCCTTATTTTTATTCGAGGAGGTGTTAAGCATACCTCTTAGTGCTCAGAGTTTGGTCCATTTCTTCTCTCAGGAATTACTTATGTATAGGCTTGAGAACTATATTTGGCACTCGGGATTAAACATAGTGATCTTGGTGAAAAACATATGCAAAAATTAACCTTCAATTGAAATTTATAACTTCTTCTGTGCACATTTACATGGAATGCAATTAGGTATATGACCACCAAATTCAAACTTGCAACCTAAGAAATCACTACTTCACTGCAACAACAAAAGGGAGTGGAAATGTAATATAAAATAGAATAAAGTTATGTTATATTTTAATGATCTTGTTACTTCTGCAATTGATGGTAGATGCAAAAGGTATTTTTAAAGTACTCAACTGAAATTTCTCATTATGTTATTATATATTTATGCTTCCAATAATGTAAAGAATAATTGCTTTAGTGTGGCTTGTTGTTTCTATATGCATTGATTTGATGCTATCATTAATTGAAATGAATTCTGTAATATATAATTCTGTCAAACCTGTAATTGCTACTTCTACACCACCAATTGTTCTTGAAATATGAATAAATCAACTAAATCAAATTATTCAACAATTATGCAAATAGTTAACAATTATGATTAATCACACAAAGTAATGATATTTAATACTTCATTATATAATTTCATGTGATATCTAATCTCTAAAATTTGATTTTTATCATAGTATGACAAAGCATGTTGAATTACTTATTGGATGATACGTACATATCCTCTGATAAATTTACTTTACTTTTCAAAAGTTTTATTGCCTAAGCCAAGATTTTTCTTTATCCATTGCTATGTTGTTGACACTTGCAAATCATATTTACAAATCAATGTCTCGGGCTAGAGAAAAAGCATGAGGTTAATGGCACATATCTCATATTTGACCACTTGGAGTTTATAGACAAAACCTTGGATGATCTCTAGAGCATCACTAGAAGTGAACTATAAGCACAGATCCGATAATAAAAATCTGATCTCTGCAATATGGGGCAACCAGAAAACTCCCTCAAAAAATGAATACTAAATAAATATTACATGGCTACATATTATTTTTAATATTTAAATTGACTATTGCTATCACTTTTCTAGAGAGAAGTGAAGGAATGACTACACTTATCTTTTTTTCTACAGTATGTCCCGGTTTGTTGTAAATCAGTGTAGAGTTAAATTAATTACATTGAGGATTTATGGCTGAGATATAAAAGTGTCATTAAAATTAGAACTTGAAGTGCCATGTAGTATTTTAGAAAGATGCTAGGCTAATATTCATATTCCAATGTATATGAATAAAATACAAAGGTATATAAATTCCATTATTCTGTACCACTCAAGGAAAATAAAAACATAATCCTATTTGCTTCTGCATTTTCATTCTTTTTTCTATTAGTATTTAGAAAAGTACAAATATGAGAAAAACTAAGATATTTGGGATAATTATTTGGTGGAAAAATGAAATGCAATGATAAAGCCTCCAATTTTTTTGGCACTGAGGTAAAAATTGCTGATAGTATTGTTTGATGCTAAGGATCAGTGGAGTGAGAAAGGGGCTGAGTTTGCCAAGAAGCATATCAGGCAATCTTTGGAAGAACATAAACATATTTTTCTATTCAGTGGCATGCCAACTACAAAGTAAAAGTGTACTTTTATGTTCTATATTATCCATCATTGAGACTTTACAATGAAATAAATGCCTACTTGTTTACTTATATCGTGATCATCAAAGGTGGCAAGGTTGTCCTTTGCAATACTGATAGGAATGGCAGCATAAAAAAGAGGCCAATTAATATTTAAATATTTTATTTTATTCTTCAATGCCCTATGAGTTATTATTCAAAATACTTTTCTTCTTTTTTATTTTTGAATGTATACTGTTTCTGTCATTGATACAATTTTTATTTACTATTAATAATTAGATATGTCAGAAAACCTCAAACAATTTGCGTTTCTTGATAATTGTGGTGATTAGAAAGTGTAAATCTGGCAAAGAACTGTTTTTTTTCTAAAAGGAGAAAGTATAGGAACCCTATAAGGCTAGATTAGGGGATGAGAGAATATTTCATATGGCCCACTAACTAACCAATTCGTTTTGTTTGTTTTTTAACCACATCTTGAGATACTCAGGGATCTACACACATGGATAACTTGTGGCAATACTGGGGGTCCATATGGAATATTGGAATGAAACCCAGGTTCAGCAATAAGTGCCGTAGTTATTTTAATAAATCTCCAATCTCCCAGTTATCAAATATTTGATTAATCAAAAAATGGAAAACACTGTGTACATATGTATGGGATTTGCGGGCTGATTTAAAAATATTCATCCATTACTTAAAAAAAATAAAGTACATGTATCTTCAGATTTTGCTATCAAAAAGAATACTTTAGAACCATAGCTATAGAGCAGCAGGTAGGGCCTTTGCCTTGTATGAACCTGGCCTAGACTTAATTCCCAACATCTCATCTGCTCCCCAAAATATGCCAGGAGTGATTCCTGAGCACTGCTGGGTGTGACCAAAAGCAAAGTGTCAAATAAAAACAAACAACAACAAAAACAAACAAACAAAAAGAATACCTAGCACTTTGTTGGCCTTTTAGGGTATTTAAGCTATGCAACATAATTGAAGATGATTTTAATTGATGAAAGTTTTGACCAAAAAGAGGTGCTTTTAGATTATTTATCTAATTTTTAAATGCATCTATTTATGTACTTATTTTATAGACTTGAGCTCAAGCTCAGGCTTTAGACTTGGGTTTAACCAAAACAGCTAAAACAAGTTTTGAAAAGAAGCTAGGAGCTTGGTAATAGGCATTTATTAAAAATCAACTCATGACCCTTAAGTGCCATGGGGTTCTAGTCTAATAATTGCAATTTGTGTTTTATCTAATATGATATAATTATTAATAAGGTCTGAAGGGTCCCGAAAGGGGAATGGTATATTTAAGAACTATCCTCGGTAACCACTTGCTTAACATGAAAAATGTGGGACATGTCACTTGATTTGATGAAGAAGATATGTCTCATCCCACCTCATGAAGCAAAGTAGATATATGATTCACAATTCACAAAAATGCCTGGGTATGTTTCTAAGCAGGAATTAGGTATCTTCATAGCTGATGTGACTTTTTTAAAGTCAGTTTCAAAGTTTGCAGTATCAAAGTTAGAGCCAGAAGTTGAGACTCTGACTCTTACTCTTCTGTAAATGACCTAAATGTTTGCTCTTTCAGGTGGAAAACTAAGAAGTACTCAGTTAAAAATCATTCCTTTAAAGCCACTAACTGGAAACAAATCACAGCTGCATACTGAAGCATCTGGGTCACTTAGATTCCCCCAAAGAGATGGACCTATTATTCTGAGACCGTGCACTAAAAACTGTTGATTAAGTCTGATCCTGATAATAAAAGCAATGATGCTACTACATAGGTGTATCTACTATTTTCTTTGATTATATACTTAGATAAAATTACAGGCATTAAATTTTTGAATAATTTCTGAAATATGATTATTTTATTATTGTCAGTTATTCATAACATTGTTAGGCTGATCATAGTTCCTTGTATATTTTCTTTCAGTGGTAGAAGTCTTTAAGTTACTCTTTCATTTCTTCCATATAAAACCTAATTTGTCAGTTATAGTTCATCAAAATGTTAGTTATTGCTGTTTTTGCTATTTTCTGGGGTAGTATATGGAAGGAAAATTGTGGGCTCCCGCCATACTGCTTTTCTTCCATCAAGGCCTATTTGCACTATACTTATCTCAAATTCCTGCAAATTTAAGGCATGCAGATTATGCGCTGTTTTCAAGCTTTCTTTTATGTATTCTTTTCTCTATGAAATTATCCCTTTTACAATTTCAGACAGATTCTAAAAGAAAATTGTTCTTTTTAACTTTTGCATTTAAACTCTAAAAAGAACTGAAAATGAGTTCTTAGAATGTCTATAGCTTTTTTAATATGAAATATATTAATTGCTAAACTTGTAGAAGTCATGAAAACCTATTAATGTATCAAATATGCAAATAAACATTTAGATAAATGTTTAGATAAATAAATAAATTATTTACTTCTAATAGAATGCATGCAGAAACTTCTCTAACCATATATGATTTCCAAACAATAATAATCTCTGGTTATATCTCCATGTGGAGATAGAAAACTGGTGGTAGGATAGCACAGCGGCGTTTGCCTTGCAAGCAGCCAATCCAGGACCAAAGGTGGTTGGTTCGAATCCCGGTGTCCCATATGGTCCCCCGTGCCTGCCAGGAACTATTTCTGAGCAGACAGCCAGGAGTAACCCCTGAGCACCGCTGGGCGTGACCCCAAAACAAACAAACAAACAAACAAACAAATAAATAAATAAAACTGGTGGTAGCATCTTCTGAAGGCTGATGTATTATATAACATGAAGCATAGCATCTCAAAAAGAAGAATCATTTCTGGAAATATGTGGTCTTTTTCACATAATTGACAGAGAAAAAGAAAAATAAGACTTCAGGAGCTGGGTGGGAGTGAGATGTTGGAGTACGTAATAATTCATAGAGAGTTAAATTGGAGTATTTTTTAAAAAAAGACAAAGGTCTTATTATCTACCACAAAATATAGGTTGTACAACTCAGGAAAATAATCACATTGATAATATTAGTGTAATTGAAATTGTATTCAAATATGAATCATTTAGCATTGGGTTCAACATTTTTTGAAAATGTGCTTTGCTTCAAAACAATTGAATCTATTGTGTTTTGCTTCAAAGTAAAGTGCCATTTATATTTTGGTAACTGGAAGGGTTGCATTAAATGATGTTTATATAGAATATATCAGTAAAAGATAAGTTTACAAAATAAACATTCACCAATAAAGTGGTACTTCTTTTGTTCAAATTAATAATAAGAGAAATTGATTGCATATTTCTACCTAAAATAAATATGAAAATCAGGCAAAATAGGTGAAATAACAGTTTTCAAGATACTGGACACCAAGCAATAAAATTTAACGATCCTTAAGAGAAAGAAACAAATGAGGTGAGTCTTGCCATTAGCCGAACTTAATGTCTGGAGAGAGTTTCTAGGCCACACTGCTAAGGTAACTCATGTGGAACCTGGAGGACACCCAAAATTGAAGAAATGGAGTTAAGACTCTGGGAAGGATAAGAGGCTAGAATGTCCCATGAAGAATATGTGAAGATTCATCCATATCCAGAGAATGTTCTAGACATCAAGAGTGGCTGGAATCTCTTAGTGACATTTTAATACATTCAACTGAAATATAATGACTCAGATAATGGAGTTTAATGAGGATAGAGAAGAGGCTTAGAGATTTAAGGCCCATAATTGATCTTCAAAAAAAGATTTCACTAACCCCCTTCAAAAAATTGACATACAGAAACTTAGAGTACTAGAAAAAGATACTATATGCTGAGATTAAATAAAAGATATTTGGGAGATTGACAACGACAACACTAAGACTATAGGTCATTCCTTTCTTATTTGGTGTCTTATTGAATCCATTATCTGTCAGTATTTGTGTGTGTGTGCGCGTGTGTGTGTGTGTGTGTGTGTGTGTGTGTGGGAGGGGTGTTTAGGAGAGAGAAAGGAAGGAAAAAAATGAAGAGAATGATAAGGCAAAAAAAAAAGAAAGGAAGGAGAAAAGAGATTTTTTTCCTTAATAATTTTAATTGAATCACCATAGGATACAAAGTTATTAATTATTATTAAGTGCTACAAAGTTATTAATTATTGCATTTCAGTCATACATTGTCCAATATCCATTCCTTCAGTAACATATCTTTGCCACCACAAAAGTCCTTAGTTTTTCTCTAACTCTTCTCCTTCTCTCCCCAACTGCCTGTCTCTATGGAAACATTATTTTTCTCTTTTCTCTCTCTTCTCTGTTTCCTTTTAGACACTGCAGTCTGCAATACTGTTACTGAAAAGGTATATTCTAGCACTTTACCTCCTTTCCTCACACAGTTCTTATCCAGAGAGATGTCTTCCAACTATGGTTGTCACAGTGATTCCTTCTCTGACCTTACTGCACTCTGCACTCAACTGTTCTTCATGAAAAGCTTCTAACATGAACTGGTATTTGTGAACTTCATCTCTATTTTCTATTACCTTACTATCTATTTTTTTATAAACCATAAAAGAGTGGGATTATTCCAATTCTGTCTCTTTCCCTCTGACTCATTTGACTCAGCATATTAATCTCAATATCCATCCAGGGATAAACATATTTCATGACTTAATATTTTCTTTTTTTATGGGGTTTGGGCCACATCTGAAAGTAGTAGATGTTACTCCTGAATCTGTGCCCAAAAATCACTCCAGACAGTCTTGGGCAACCATATGGGATGTCGGGATCAAACCCTGGGAAAGCTGTGTTCCAGGAAAGGGCCCTACCCATCGTGTTAAAAAATCCAGTCCTGCATATTTTTTTAATAGATGCAGAGTATTACATTGTGTAAATGTAGCACAGTTTCTTTATCACTCATCTGTTTTAAAGCACTTGGGTTGTTTCTAGACTCTGGCATTTGCATTCTTAAGTTCATTACAGCACTATTCATAAGATAGTTTTTAATTGCAAAGCTATTCTTCATTTTATAAGGATCTCAACCACCTTTTTTAGATATGTGTCACTTGGTTAGGACCTGTAACACATCCACACCAATAACAGGTACCTATTCTTTTGTACTCAGATAATGTTAACACCCTTTTAAAAAGACCTCATATTCAAATGGGAGTTGGGATAGTAGTTTATGATCTACGATGAAATATAATTCAGTCAAACCACATAGAAACCTATTTCATATGGAAGGTTATGTGATGGCATTTACCTAAAGAAATTAGATATTACCATTCTGGAAGTTCTTTCAAGATAGTAGCATAGAGATGAAGAGAAGACTAAAAATAGAGTTGATTTGAAGGAGATTATGAAGATTCATTTGTAATTTCTGAGTGTAACTAGTTTATAATACTCAGCAATATATCGCAGTCATTTGAAACAGTTGATCATTTTGAAAAAATGGGCACTAATTATAGTCCTCTTAACAGTCTTTTTATTTATTTATTTATTTATTTTTTGGTTTTTGGGCCACTCCCGGTGGTGCTCAGGGGTTACTCCTGGCTATCTGCTCAGGAATAGCTCCTGGCAGGCACGGGGGACCATATGGGACACCGGGATTCGAACCACCCACCTTAGGTTCTGGATCGGCTGCTTGTAAGGTAAACACCGCTATGCTATCTCTCTGGGCTCTTAACAGTCTTGAAATATGATTACGCAGCCAAAGAAAAGCCAAGAAATATGATTATGCAAAGTTTTTAATATGCATTATATTCTATGTTATATCTTATATTAATGACTACTTTCACTAACCTTTAATAAATAAGTTCTAATCAATTTCAATTAAATATACTGGGGAAATATAAAAATAGGTCAATGGGATGAATAATTAGACTAAATATTAGACACTTTAGTCCCCAAAACTGCTAGGAGCAACCTATCAAAAATCCATGAGCAAGAAACCAAAAATTAGAAAATAGAAAAGTAGGACTGGAGTGATAGAAATGTGGTAGGACATTTGTCTTGGGAACAGCCAATCCAGGAATGATGGTGGTTTGAATCCTGGCATCCCATATGGTACCCCGAGCCTGCCAGGAGTGATTTCTGAGCACAGAGCCAGGAGTAATCCCAGATAATCACCAGATGTGACCCCCAAAACAAGAACAACAACAAAAAAATAAAGGGAAAGTAAAAAGAAAATGGGGGCCTGAGATATGGCTCAAAGTTTAAGGTAAATATGCTGTACCAAGTTAACACTGGTTCAATCATGGTTACTACATGGTATATTATGATGTAAGCACTACAAGGTGTAGCAATGGAGGTCCAAAGCATCAATGTGTGACCTGGATAACATTACGAATGGCAGAATGATGGTAACACTGATTACGGGTACTATGATGAATTTCAGGCCTATTTTATTAAAAAGCTTTGGGAGGGATTTTCAAATACCTGTGTAAGACAAAATTAAAAGAAAAATATAGAATTGCTATTTACATAAGGGTTCAGCTATAGTAATTGAAAAATACATTTAAATATAAGTTATGTAACTAAGGACTATGTTTTGGATTTTACTAAATTTTTATTGCATTTTGCTTTTTGTTTCATTTTGGGGAGCCACACTTTATACTTCTTAGGTTTACTCCTTATCTATACCTAAGGATCATTCCTGTGGTGCATAGTTGATCATTATGGTTCTGAGAACCAAATTCAAGACAGCATTATGAAAGGCAAAAATCTGCCCCACTGTACACTTTCTTTGGTTCTAAACTAATATATCTAATTGTAGTTTTATGAACTGAAAATATGAACTATAATACTTAACTTAGGAGTTATTATTTTTGCTTAAATAGTAGTTTATTTAGTCATACAATGATTATTGGGATTTACTAAAATTCTGTTTAAAAGTATTAGAACAGGGGCCGGGCGGTGGCGCTGGAGGTAAGGTGCCTGCGCTAACCTAGGACGAAACTCGGTTCGATTCCCCCGTTCCCCATATGGTCCCCCGTGGCTGCCAGGAGCGACTTCTGAGCAAATAGCCAGGAGTAACCCCTGAGCGTCACTGGGTGTGGCCCAAAAACCAAAAAAAAAAAAAAAGTATTAGAACAGGGGCCGGCAAGTTGGCATTAGAGGTAAGGTGTCTGTCTTGCAAGCGCTAGCCAAGGAAGGACTGCGGTGAGATCCCCCGGAGTCCTATATGGTCCCCCAAGCAAGGGGCAATTTCTGAGCACTTTGCCAGGAGTAACCCCTGAACATCAAATGGATGTGGCCCCCCCAAAACAAAAAAAGTATTAGAACATTGTTTATTTACTCTATTTGTTCATTCTTTGATATATATTTTATAAACATTATACAGATCTATTAACGAAATCATAACAGGTGATGATAGAGCTATAGAAATAAAGTTTCATATATTTTTTAAAATTGCCTATTTAGATGTTAAGTTATGCTAAATATTTAGACATGACTGTTCTTTATACAAAATCAGGATTTTTGCACAGTGTTGTAGGAAGATACATTTAATAAAGTTTAATTTGATTTAATTAGTCTGATTTCACTTATTTAGATGTTCATGATATGTTCATGATAAAGGGTTAACGATACAGCAATTAGAACTCATGTCTCAATGTTTAGAAGTACCCAACCTGTATTTGATTCTTGATGTTACATGAGCCTCAGAACATCACTGGATGATCTATCAAGGACCCATGAACAATCCTGGATGTGGAAGATCCTCATTAACAGTGAGGTGGTCTCGGTATCACTGGTGGCACAGGGACAAGTAGCATTATACCTGTGGCCCTAGTATTAAAACTCCAATTCTGGTAGCTGAGAATCACCATTGAGAATCCAGAGCTGCTGGACATTCTTAGTACTACCTGAAAACCCATGCTCCATAAAGCAATCTGAAATAAAATGATGCAACTATAATTAACATAGTTTCCACCATAACTTGTAGCATCCTTACATGGTTCTAATATTCTATATCTTTTCAAATTTTGTCAAGTCAACGTTGTTTTATATATATATATGTATATACATCATCAATTTATAGATGAGATCACTGAATAATATTGAAGTAAACTAATATATCTAAGATCACACAGAAAATTTGGAGCAAGAATACATTCAGGGGCTTAAGTAATAATTTACTTGGCAGGATGTTTATCTTACACAGTGCCAAATGAGGTCTGAACCCATTTAGACTTCCAAGCCCACCATAAGTGGTCCTTTAATGCAGAATAACGAGTAAGCCCTGAACATTCTGGGTGAGATTACAAACCAAAACAATATACAGAATTCAAACCAACAATTACATTCTCCAGATCTCAATCTCCTAATTTATAGGATTATGTGCTTTGGATAGGGATGCGATAAGAAAGTCCCCAAAAATTTACAAGTTCTCAAATATTTGTGATATTATTTTCCTTAGAAGGGTGGAAAAGTAGAGAAAAGATTGAATTTACAGACACTATAAAAACGGAAATTGTCTTGTATACACAAAGAATAAGCAGATCAAAAGGCTTGTAGGTTTATTAAAAAGAAAATAGACAAAATCTGAGTTGGAAGGAGAAGAGCTTTCAAAACAAAACAAAGTAGATGGATTTATATGGATTAATAAATATATATTGTCAACAATACTGTATCATTTTGCAACCTAGCAAATAGATAGTTTAAAATTTTCTTTGTTAGCAAACTCTTCAATAAATCATTCATTAGCCAGGATACTTTCACTTTCAATATTGGTCAGGATCTGTAAGCTAGTAAACCTAATGCAAAATTAATGAAATACATACATTCTAATGAGTTTGTCAGGTGGATATTGATTATAAGTTATTTAAAGGCTTAAATTAAATAGTTCCATAGATAGTGTGCAATTATGTACTTAAGTACTCATACACTTAAATTTTAAAACAAATAAATATATCAGAATATCATGTAAAGAATGTTTTTCTCTAAGAATAAATGACTAATGAAACATTATGTGGAGCTTCATTTTTTAATAATCTAAAGAGATTGAAAATATGTAGATGTATATAAAAGGCAAATACTTTTCAAAAATATGCAAGCTTTTCTACTTCAACTACAAACTTCTTTTATATTCTAAGAATTACTTTCTCTATTTGGGAAAAGAAGACTCTGGGTATTCTGGGGTGTCACTCAGGGAGTTCATATTGAATTGATTGGACTGAACGTTTCAATGCTAAAACAGAGCAATTCAATGCTGCCTATGCTTAGTAGATCTGAAGGCCATAGGGACAAATCCTGAGTCAATTGGAGACTAGGAAGACCACACTATGTCACCATGGAGAAAGATTATAGGGTGCCCAGATAGCACTCAGGATCTTGCTGCAAGCCAAATACCCTAGCCTTAGTAAATACACTCTACCTTCTATAAGTTCTTTATATTTAGATTTTGAAAATTAAAAACTATACTCAAAAAACATGATTTTATACTCTTTATCATTCTACCCAAATAATGTACTTGGATGCTTGTACATGTATATTTTAGGTGTTTTTTTTTTTTTTAATTTTAGTGGGAGGTGTGGGAAACAGGCATGCAGTTGTGTTTGGGAATTACCCTTTATTCTATGCTCAAGAATTAATTCTGGACATGTTCAGGGGTTCATAGAGATGCTGGAGATTAAACACATACAAGACACGTTCCTTATATACTACGCTGTAATTATCATAAGTATATACTATCCTTAATATTATCATCTACAATATGTAATTTTTTTTTTGTTTTTTGGGCTGCACCTGGTGCCACGCAGGGGTTACTCCTGACTCTGCACTCAGAAAGGCTCCTGGCTCAGGGGACCATATGGGACGTCAGGAATCAAACTGAGGGCTGTCCTGGGTCAGCTGCATGCAAGGAAAATGCCCACCACTGTGCTATTGCTCTGATTTCAATTGTTTTTTAATTATATTAAATCTAGGTCAAGTTTTCATCCTTACAGTGTACATAATTTTACCCTGTGCACTAGCTTACATATAGTAAAATGTATCAAGCAGCAAGTATATTTTGTAACACATATTCCTTTTTGGTTACAAATAATCTTGAACCTACCATTTTTACATTGTCATTTGTTTCAAAGAGTTCAAACTGCCTTGTATGGATCATAAGTATTTGGATTATAATTACTTCCTAAATAAAATACAGTATGCTAGTTTAAGCTGTAAAACATGGTGTGGATGTCAATGAACATGTGTTGGGAGATATTTTAATTGATACTATTTAATGAGGAAGTTATTTCTTTTAGGTTATTAATGTGAATTTACTGCCTTGATTATAGTGTAGTCTGTTTTCTTCTCCCCTAGGTTCCCACCAAAACACCCCCAAAACATCATGGAGGTAGCAAGTTGGATTTTAAGAAATATACCAAGATTTTCATTGACACAAAACAGTGAAAGTAGAAACCTCATGTTCCCCTTGCCAGTTCCTGTGAGCAGTTCTATTTTTGGTTTCCTTCCCCACATCATAAATTTTTAATATTCCTGCAAATTTATGAACTTTTTCTGATAACGGGAAGTTAACACTTCCCCAAGTTCAGCAATTCTACTTCAGACATTAGACTCAAAATCAATGGAAAATATCTAGGCCCAGGGACAAATTGATAACAGAAAAGGCCCAAAGGTAGTCGAACCACCTTGTATAAAATAAGGTAAAATGTTCTTGTCACTTGATAAGTGAAGCAAAGACCCACCCCAGTAAAAATATATAGGCATACTTTAGTATTATATTAAGTTTCTTCTAGGCTTGGATGTTCCTCTTCCCTCTTCTATTTTCTAATAAACTTTTTCATTTCCAATTTTGATTCTGAACGTATTATCATTTAATAACTTCATCCTAGAATCTGGGAACTATGACCCAACCTAAAGACCCTCTTGTCTCAATGGTTTTTAAATAAGTATCTAATATGAGAAGCAGAGACCCTTTAGTGCCTATCAGAGAGACTAAGTCAATGTCTATTGACTCCCATATATGTAAATTGACCCCTACTGCATTATATGTAAAATAAAATATTAATATTTTTGTGTATGCTTTTAGGCCACACTTCATAAATATACAGGGATTACTCCTGAGTCTTCCCTAGCTAGGAGAACAATATGTAATACCAGGGATTTAACCCAGGTTAGATACAGGGCAAGCACCCGACCTCCTGCTCTACACCACTGACTCAGAATGATAAAATTTTCAGTTAAAATAAGTGATTAATTCAGAGAGATAAAATGACTCAATTTATGATTTAAATACTGTCTCTAAATATATATTATTTTTGGTATTATCATTCTATTAAATCCTGTAGAATTTATTATAATTGCCAATATTTTGTGTACAGTAGGATTCATTCTTCTACTCTCCTTTTCTTCCAATTCACTGATAATGAGTCTTGATAAAAAAATAATCCCCCTTTTAGGCCTATATCACATGTTCATATCATACTCTGATATATAACACTAATCTTTCAAGTCAGTTTCTCATCCCTGTTATCAAGAATTGCAGTTTCTGTTCGAAAAGGAACTTCTTTATTTTGACACCAACTATGTAATACCAACATTCGTATGAAAAATGTTTGGCATCTGCAATACTTTAAAATAATTTACCAAAAAAAAATAATTTACCAAATACTATTTGTTATGTTAAACCTGCTGATATGGGAATAACTAGAATGCTATTGAAACAAATTTATTTGGGGAGTTTCTACTAAGAAGACTGAGAAATGGGTTGGGGGACCATATGAGACATCGGGAATCAAAGTGAAATCAGTCCTGATAAGCATCCTTCTGCTGCACTAATGTTCAGACCTCCTGGAAATTTCTTAATAATAAAAACATAATTAGCTTCACTATTTCTTTTCTGTAATGCAAGATTTTGTGTTTTTTGTTTGTTTTTTGTTTTGTTTTGGTTTTGGTTTTTGGGCCACACCCAAAATGCTCAGGGATTACTTCTAGCTCTGCGCTCAGAAGTCGCTTCTGGCTTGGGGTACCATATGGGACGCCGGGGGATAGAACCGCAGTTGGTCCTAGGCTAGTGCTGGCAAGGCAGACACCTTACCTCTAGTGCCACCGTGCCGGCCCCTATAATGCAAGCTATTTTATTTATTATTTTAATAATGTATTTATTTAAGCAATAGGATTTGGGTCATACAGTCCCTTCACCTGCACAACTTTCCAGCCACCAATGTCTCCCATGTTCCTCCTCTCCTACCTCCTGTCTTAAGTCAGGCATTCTATTTCTCTCCCTCACTATCATTGTCCTGATAATTGTTAGTGTAGTTATTTCTCTTAATGAACTCATCACTCTTTGTAGTAAGCTTCATTTATTCATGGGGTGGTCTTTCCAGCCCTCATTTCTATTTCTCTAGATATTATTACAATAATGTCTTTATTTTTTCTTAAATCTCACAGATAAGTAGACTATTCTGTTGATCTCTATATGATTTATTTCACTCAGTAGACACAAATCACAAAGAACAAAAACATTTAGTGCTGGTAGGATGAAGGGAGAAAAGGAACTTTCATTCACTGCTTGTGGGAATGACATCTAGTTCAACCTTTTAAGAATGCACTATGGATATTCCTCAAAAACTGGAAATTGAACTCCCATATGATCCAGCAATACCACTCAAGGGATATACCCTTGGATCATAAAAACAGAAAACAAAAATGCCCTCTGCATTCTTATGTTCATTGCAGTGCTAATTACAATAGCCATAATTTGGAAACATCCCAGATTCCTGACAACATATGAGTGGATTGAAAAAGAAACTGTGATATATCTATAAATTGCAATAATATGAAGCTCTTAGGAAAAATGAAGTCATGAAATTTGCTTATACATGGATAGGCAAGGTGATATTTCTGAAATGCCTATGCATAAAGGAGGACTGATTTTTCTTTCCTGTGCAAAGAGCATGTCTTCAATTCAATCTGAATTACTTATTCTCTGAGAACTCAGAAGGTGAGAGCCAGGTTCTATGCCATGCATAGGAAGTTAGACGTCAGGCTTGGTTTTAATCTATCTCCTGAGACTGGTTTAGCGCATGACCTTTCATGTAGGGTAAGTGTTTGGAGCACACTTGACCTTCCTAACCATATAAGGCATTTCCTGCCATAGTAAAGGAGGGTCTAAGAGACAAGTGAAAACACTATTTCTCCTAGATCCCAAATCACCAAGTAAGCCACACAAAAATGTGATTTTTGACATTGTAGGGTTTAAATCAAAACGCTTTTTTATTCATTTCATATATGCCGCATCTGATTTTTTTAAGTTATATTTTCACTTTTAAAATATAATATATTTTAGAATTTGAATGTTGTTTTAGACATAAATCTTTGGCCTTTCGTAGTTTAGTGTATTATAAAACTGTCTAATATAAAAGTTCACACAAATGTCTATCTTTACCTTTTTGTTTTCCACTAATGGTGACTGGACTTCTTCATTAGCTTTTTCTGTTCAGGATCCCTTATGCTTCTGAATACTCAAGACACTCTTACCTTTCAGATTTTATTATCTTCCTAACAGGCTAATCAAAACAGAGTTACATTACATCTTAAAATGCAGGAGAAAGCAGAAATCTTAAGGTCTCTGGATGTCTTAGGAATGGCTCTCTACATCTAGTACTCTATGTAGAATAAAGTGATTACAAGCCAACTTAGTTTTTATTTCTGCTCATAAAAGTTTGAAACTTTAATGTCTTTATTTACTTATATAATAATTTATTCTTGAGCACAAAGAAAAATGCAGAAGTTGAACTGTTCCATAGCAAAACAATAAATTGGAAGTTTATTTTTTTACTATAATGCATCTAAGATCATAGAATTTTTTCACCTGATGGAGTCTATCAACATTATTAATTATTGGCTTGAATTTATTTGTGCATGGCTCCCATTCATTAAAGCCCCATTTTTTTCTACTAGGATTTATGACTTTAAATCTCAATCAATTTTCTTTGCATATGTTATTTCCCCATTTATTTGAATTTAGTGTACCTCTCTTTCTTTAGAAAGATGTCACATTCATTTTACTGTCAAACTTTTCAAAGTTATATTGCAAATCGCACTCCCATCAGTCCAGGCTCCATTATAGGTCTATTTTGAAGCAGGCCCTTTTAAGTTCAACCATCATATTAACTGACAAGGTAGAAGCAGAAGCAATTAGAGCATGAAATATATACTGCAGGGTCACCTTACATCTCCAGTGTAAATCATGATTTCAAACATTAACTCCATCACATTTTGACAAGAAGTCTTCAGCTAATTTCCACATCTTTGGAGCAACTTACCATTTAACTTTGTTGTAAAAGTTGCAAATACTGCAAATGCATAAGCAAGACAAGTCTAGATAGGCAGGTCTCCAACTTTATTTAATGTGAACATTTTTCTCTTTACTATGCATAATGCTTTATTTAAAATTATCTTTGATTTATGTCCTTAGTTCTATGTAAATGTTGATGGTAAAGGTGAAAAGACCCTATGCTAAATAAGACACTTTAGTTTTTTATTATCCCTATAGATTTGCTTATTAAGTGAAAAAACCTTTTATCTGGTGCTAGGTTTAGAGGGCACAATGATAAACTACTCTAAACTCATGAATTAAAGAGTGAATTCTGCATCAAATCTTAATACCTTATGCTTATTAAAAGAGATTTTTAACTCTATTAAGACATTATTTTTTTTTGGTTTTCTCTCATTATTCCTTTCCTTCCTTCCTCCCTTCTTTCCTTCCTTTCTTTCTCCCTCCATTCTTTCCTTCCTTCCTTATTTTGTCTTTTCTTTTGTTCTTTCTTTCCCTTCTTTCTTTGATTTCCTTTCTTCCCTGCTTCCTTCCCTGCTTCCTTCCTTGCTTCCTTGCTTCCATCCTTTCTTCCTTCCTTCTTTGCTTCCATCCTTCCTTCCTTCCTTCCTTCCTTCCTTCCTTCCTTCCTTCCTTCCTTCCTTCCTTCCTTCC
>PVKC010006756.1:0-30564 GCA_004027635.1 Crocidura indochinensis | reverse complement strand
AAAAAAACCCTATAAATTAATTTTTCCATAGGATCCAACAATACCACTCATAGGGATATACCTCAGGAAAACAAAAACGCAATACAAAAATGCTCTCTGTACTCTTATTTACAATAGCCCAAAATCTGGAAGCAACCCAGCACCTGACAACAGATGAGTGGCTAAAGAAACTGTGGTACATTTACACAATGAAATATTATGCAGCTATTAGGAAACATGAAGTCATAACATTTGCTTATACATGAATAGACATGAAGATTATTACACTGAGTGAAATTAGTCAAAAGGAAAGTGCGAGACATCAGTGGCAGGAAGGGTGCATTGAAGGATGATATACATTGTATGACTGGAACCCAACAATGAACAATTTTGTAACCACAGTGCTTAAATAAAGCAAGCAATTAAAAAAATGGAATACTCAGGATAAGTATTCTCTGCAATCACTCTTCTGGTTCCTCTTGTCTCTGTTGCAGAATCATTCTCAAATGCTCTTTGCACCTCTCCGTTATTCTATAGGATGAAGCCTTAATGGCATCCGGGATAATACACATTGATGGGTTACAGTCCCTTTCTTGTATTATCCTTTCTTATTATTTTGTTTTTTATTTTGAGGCACACCCAGTGGCACTCAGAGGTTAATTTTGGTTATGCACTCAGAAATTACCTGGTAGGCCAGGTATCAAATCCAGATTGATTGGTGCAAGGCCCATGCCCTACCTACTGTACTTTTGCTCCAAACCAATTCTCTCTTTAATGGTGTCTCGATATTATATCCAAATGCAAATTTTTCACTCAAAATGTAGGAGTTTTTAGGGGTGGATAGTATCTGCTTCTTGGATAATCCAAATTAATAATTTGGATTGAAATACTAACAAAAATATCACCAATTATTCTATTCAATGGCAAAAGATAATTCCAGTGGCATTTTCTATCTAAAATCATTCTCTGAACATTGATTTCTTTTCCTAACCCTCTCTAGAAAGGTCTACTTTTAAGAAGTCATTTAATTAGATTTGGTCTACAGAAGCTATCTAAAATAATCTTACTACCTCAAGATTCTTAATTTAATCATAAATCCTATTCCTCTTTAGCATAGAAACAGACTCACTGAAAGTTTCCAGAGAGGTCACCATTTTGAATACCTACTATTTTTTTTTTTTTGGTTTTTGGGTCACACCCGGCAGTGCTCAGGGGTTACTCCTGGCTCCATGCTCAGAAATTGCTCCTGGCAGGCACGGGGGGCCATATGGGGCACCGGGATTCGAACCGATGACCTTTTGCATGAAAGGCAAACACCTTACCTCCATGCTATCTCCCGGGCCCCAATACCTACTATTTTTAACATAGGAAATCACAAGTGTTTAAAAATATGAGGGGAGTTTCTCTTCAGTGTGAATTTTTGTTGGTTCGTCTTTGTTGCAGCAAAGCACTGACAAACATTATAGACTTAGCTCAGGTAATTAAAACACAGCATCAGAGGTAAAAAAAAAAAAATCAAAGATATTTTTGTTAGTATTTAAAGAGACCTTATCTCCTCCAGGCAGAAGCCAACTCAGAAAATTAGAATAGAATCTGACATTGATTGAAACAAAGTTGTTGAATTCATAGCCCCCACTATTACACAAATGCTAAGGATGTGATATTTAATAAAAAGGTCTGGGTGAGGAACTTAAGTTTTGTTTGAATGGAGTTTTGCTTGGTTTTATTTTGGACCATATCTTGTGAACCTCAGGGGTTATTCTTGACTCTGTACCCAAGAATCACTCCTAGCAGGCTCCTGGGACCATATGGGATGGCGGGGATCAAATCCCCAGCAAGACAAAGGGCCTCCCAATCTGACTATCACTGTGCCCCAGTGAAGATGTTTTAAAAATTTTTTTTTTGGTTTTTGGTCCACACCCGGCTGTGCTCAGGGGATACTCCTGGCTGTCTGCTCAGAAATAGCTCTTGGCAGGCACGGGGGACCATATGGGACACCGGGATTTGAACCAACCACCTTTGGTCCTGGATTGTCTGCTTGCAAGGCGAACACCGCTGTGCTATCTCTCCGGGTCCCTTAAAACAAAAGTTTTATATTTAAACTCTCCTATTTTGTCTGTTAACATGTCTCAGTAACTTTCTGGCTGATGGTCAAAGTCTCTAGTTTGTTATTACATGGGTCTTTCAAGAGAAAAAGTTAAAACAGAGTAGTTTGTTTTCCTACATAAACTAGGAGATAAGAAATGTTGCATCAAGCTGCTAAATTTTGGGGTAATTTGTTACACAACACTAAACCAATAGCATTGTAAAGAAAGAAAATACTGTGGAAGAAGCAAGGAACAACAAATGGATATAATAAATTTTTCAGTGACAGTTAAGCAGCCTTTGTCCTTGACTATCCTCTGACTTTCAAAATAGTTCCATGAGTAAGCTGGTTATGTGCCAGAAGAAAAACTGAGCTTTGAAGTGAAAGCATGGGTTTCCTCAGACATAAGCTTATGAGGCTGTTATTAATAAACATCCAACTTGTGTGCATCAGAGTTTGATACTGAACCTTCATTATGACATAATTCATTGAGGATTGTAAACAAATATTCAAAAATGTTCATTATCACATAATATAAGAAGTGCTTTGTCCTTAAAGAACTTTTTACTAGTACCACAGGAAAAGACTTTGGGGTTAGACAACTTAGAAAGCATGGAACCTATTTTTGGTCTTATGCCAGGATGTTTCCTGGGTAGGGTCTCCCTGTTTTTAGGTCAAAAGTTTTTTTCTTTCTATGTTCCCCATATTATGTGTCCTCTGCAAAAACAGCAACAACAACAACAACAACCGCTATACACACACCTTTTATTGTATTTTTAAAACCTCTTATCTTTTACATTGGGACTCTTGCCTTTGTCATAGAACCTTGAAACATGGATTGCTTTATTTTACTACATATTTCCATATTTTTCTAGAAAACTAAAAAGAAAGGAATAAAGAAAGGCTGGGAGCCAAGGAACAAATAATCTTGCATGCATTGGCAGGGAGATAAAAAAAGGACCATACTAAATATCCAAGCCAAAGTCAAAGCTAATAGAAACAAGAGTTCTAAACTTTAACAAGTTAACCTTAAAAGGATCTGTTATGTTATACTGGCAGGTCAGGTGGCAAATCATTGTGATATAGGATGCACTTTAGGTTCAGTATTTGAAGATAGGTATAATATTAGTGGTGGTAAGGGTCCTGACTTATTTATACATCTGAAATTCAAATATGAAAGACTCTGTAGATCACAATTGTTTCAATAAAATAAGATTAAATTAAAGTAAAAAAGATTTTTGTCTTTACTGAGATTAATGTGTTTTCTGATTATGATTTGTCTTCAATTTCTTAACTAACATGACTTTCATACTTAGAAAATATTTTATGGTCATGGATCACATTACATGATCGTAGGCTAATGAATCCATTTGAGAGTAAAATAGGCATAAAGATGTAACTTTAGGAGATCAATTATTAAACTAAATTATATACAATTTTCCCAACTAGAACATTAAAAAATTCATAAAAG
The DNA here is from genome assembly GCA_004027635.1 of Crocidura indochinensis. Classification (NCBI taxonomy): domain Eukaryota; kingdom Metazoa; phylum Chordata; class Mammalia; order Eulipotyphla; family Soricidae; genus Crocidura; species Crocidura indochinensis. The sequence continues at coordinate 27,028 of PVKC010006756.1, read as the reverse complement.
ATGCAATTCATTTCATCTCCTTGGGATGAATCCTTGTGCAATTGGTGTTTCAGCCAACAGATAGGTGTTGTAGTCTCAACAGGTAGACCAGATATCTCTCAGAGCAGAAGATAAATACATGTTGTATATGAAAATATTTCCATAAGTTTATCCTTTGCCTGTTATCCCACCTTGACCCTCCAGTTGGGAGCACTGTTAAAAGCCAAATAAATAGCTTAGGTTCCTGGTGTTGGGGGGTCTTTTGCCAGAGTTGGCTGACTGGCTCCAGGTGTTTTGGAACTAGCAGCAGGCTGACAAAGGGCACTCCTCACCCAACCTTTTAACCCTTAAACCTCCTGTCTGTGTGGATTATTTGCTGCGAATAAATATTACCAAGATCTCCCCACAAAAGGGGACAAGGGGATGGGAATCAATTTCTCATTCTGGGAGCTCTTTGCAGATACTCAATCAACCAAGGTGAAAACGGGACCCAACAAATGGGGCAGCAAATACATTCCTTTAATCACCCACTGACTAACTGATCACTTACATTGGTATCTTTGTCATTATACTCCAGATATCAGGATCTCGAAGACAGAGAGATAGTATAAGAACTCTGGTTTGGTCACCAGCAACACAGGGCTTCCTCTTTTTCGCACAGCACCAGTAAGTGGTCCAGTAGTGTCCAGAACCATAGAGCTTTAACACTACCACTTGCTTGGGACCCAGGTTTCAACCATCTGGCTCAGTTGACTGATAATTGACAAAACTGGCCCTGGGATCCCCTGAGCATGACTTGAGGATACCTTATTTCCCCTTATACACACAAAATAATGTCCATCTCTATTTCACTATGCGGCAAACCAGAGGACAAAATAGAATTGCTTTCATTTGAGTGATCTCTCTGCTACAGAGAAATAAAGATTTCCTATTATTGAAGAAAGAACTATTATGCTTAGAAGACATTCCCCTTTGGTAACTGGGAAGTAATATACCTAAAAACAGTAATTTACTGATACTCCTCTTGATTTTTCTCATGCCTACTGACAAATATATGCGTGTAATTAAAATAATCCCAATCACAAAGGACATAGGAACTTGGATGAGTAATCTTATAGGATGTGGGTGATAGCAAATACATAAAATAATGAGAATTTTAGATAAATGTTAGTAATATCTAAGCGGCATTCCCAAGGTACAATTTATAGACATATCAGAGATTAAAATTTTCAGAGATAAAGCTATATTCTTTACTAAATATTATTTTATTATTTTGTTTTTCTTTTCTTTCCTTTCTGTTTATTTTCTTTCTTTTCCTTTCCTTTAATTACTTTTTAAAATTTTTGCACCAAACATCATGATTCTCAAGGTGTATCTTCAGGGATCACTCACAGTCGGTCTTAAGAGACCATAAATTGCATCTTAGATCAATTATTGATCAATTGCATGTAGAGCAAGTGCCCTACTTATAGTACTATCTCTCTGGCCAATATTTTGTTTTAAAAATTGATTCTCCAAACTTTCTGCCAGTTTGATTGAGATGACTGGTTTATAGATAACAGCAAGAATGAAACCATATGATCTGGGAGTCAATAATATCTTATCAATATATCCAGCTATTGCCATTATGATTTTGGAGGCTACATGTTTCTAATTCACCTGCCCAAAAGTATAAGGTTTCTGATTTATGTTATCTTAGTGAATCTTAAATAAATTGTCACAGTTTTAACACACTAAAATGGAAATTTAATTTGGTGTACAACATACATATCTAAACTTATTTTATTAAAAGAGTACAAGAATATAGCTTTGGGCTAGATAGTATAGAAGCTATGGTTCTGTCCTTGTATTTGGTCAATCCAGATTCAATCCCAGGAAAAATGAATGGTCCTCCAAACATAGCCAGGAGAAATTCCTGAGTGTAGAGTCAGGAATAAGTCCTAAGAACTATTAGGTAAGATGCAAAAATAAAAGGAAGTGAGAAGAAAAAAGATGAATGAAGAAGAAAATGGAAGAAGGTTGAGAATAAAACCCACATTAGACAGGATTAATTGAATAACACAGAATACGATTAAATGAAGCAAGAAATTAGATCTAAGTACCACAAGTTGAGATTCCAAGGAGATCGATATATAGTATTATATATAATATATATTAGTATTAGAGATATAGAATTAGATAGAATAATCTATAAAATAAAATAATATAGAAATTTAAATCAGTGCTTCCAACCATATTTAATGAGAATGAGGAAAAGGAATGAAGATCAAACATTCACAAAATGCAAAGAACATAAAATGAAGTTACTTTACATAAGACTGTTTAAGAATTCCATTTGAAAATGACCACAGGGTGGAGACATCCTGTATCTCTTAGGCCAAGGGAATTTCCTTTCTAATTTTCCGAATACTTATTATGCTTATGCAAAAAAAAAAATCCAAAAACAACAAGAACAAACAACCTTGCCACACCAGCCCCCTCTTTTTTTTTTTGTTTTGAAATTTATAGTTTCTAGGCAGAGGCTTTAACCCGCTTTCTTTCTTTTTTTAACATGACCATAGAACATGAATCATCTTGTTCTGCATCATATTTCTATGTCTACCTATAAATTGAAAAAAATAGTGGATGATACTAGGGGCAAAGTGGTCTCATGAGCATTGAGTGGAAATAAAAAATGATTAGATCTAAATCCCCAAACCAAAGTCAACGACAATAGAATCAAGAAACTCAAACTATACATAAATGGGACCTATTACACTAGCAGTTCAGGGCGCTAAGGGTAGAAGTATGGGATGCATACTGGGAACAGTGGCGGAGGGAGGTCAATACCGGTGGTGGGAATTGCCCTAATTCACTGTCACTATGTACCTTAAATATAACTGTGAAAGACTTGTAATTCAAAAAATAAAAAAAGAAAGAAAATGACCACAGCATGATAATTATACTGTGTCACATAGGATATTATTTTCATCTAATGACAGAAGTTCTAAGAGAAGCAAGAGAGAGAGAAAGTGAGAGAGACAGAGAGACAGAGAGACAGAGAGACAGAGAGAGACAGAGAGAGACAGAGACAGAGACAGAGAATGTATGGTAATGAGGAAATGAATAGCATATCCAGATAGTGGCATTTCTAGTTTGCATGAGGTCTGGCTGTACTATTTTACATCCTTACATCCTAAGAGTTATTTTTAGCTTTCCCTCATTGTGTCTATTTTTGGGTTGTCTCTATTTTGCAATGAAAGAATAATGCCTCAAACAAACCTAAAGTACATTTCTCAATTTAATCTCCATTTAACTTTTGAGTATCATTTCCAGTCATAGCCTTTGTTGCATTCCTCTGATTATTTTTAGCAAACATCCTCAAATTTTTAGAACTTTACCTTTTCCCAATATAATCTATTTCTTTTGCCTAGAAGGAGTTTTTTTCACCCTAACCATGCATGTAGTACACCCTTTAATAGTTTTCTTAATAATTATGTCTGTTATATCCAACTCCGGGAGATTTTTTGATATTTTTTGATTCAATAATTTTTTTGTCATTAAAACTTCCCCAGGTATCAGAATACCCATTCTGCTATATGTCTACCTTAACTTGCCTGCTAAACTTTCAGGTCATAAGGCAAGGCTCCATGCCTTGTTCCTTGATGTACAGTTAAAATTTATCACAAAGGCGGGAGTACAGTGTCTGTTCTGTAAAGGTGTCATCAAATAAATGGTTCTGCTGACATTGCATAACAAGATAAGGAACTTCATGACAGCTGCTTTACCTCACACATAATAATCAGAAAATTTGGGAATGATGGTTGTTAAATTTCAAAATAAAAAAAAAAGCCTGCTGATCTCATGAAATAAATTTCACTTAATTTGTTTTATCTTATTTTTGTCAATTTGTTCATTGGACTTGATTTTCTAAGAAAAACTAATAAATTTAGTTTAATTTTAAATCAAGAAGACCATTAATGCCAATGATAGCCAAAGCAGATGGCAAGTTCAAGGTAGCTCAAGGAGTACTAGTCTCACAAACTACTTCTGGAAGGATGTGGCAGCTGGTCAGTCCTATCATAGAGGGATTCAATTCCTTCTCAGCCAGCACCATGAGTTCAGCTGTGTTCCCTTGTTCCTTGTGTAGTCAGGAGGAGCAAAGGGAATCTTATATGTTTTTCTTCTGTATTTGGACAGAGAGCACCTTATTTTGTTGTTTTTTTTTTAACATACAACACCAGTCTTGAGTGTCTGACTTCACTCAAATATTAATGAAGAGGAAATTATAGGTGGCATATGTATCTATTTTGAATGAGGTCAAGGGCTTTATTTTTGTATTTCACAGCAAATCGCATCTGCAGTAGAAATACTGTCTCAATAGATTATGAAAATATAAGCTAATAACACAAACTTTGGGCTGGAATTTTACATTATTGTATTGCAATACCAAAATTTTTATAAAATTGCATGGTAGTGGTCCTTCTTTATGTTTATTATGAAGACTGACTGAAAGCATGCAAATAATATAATATTTTAGTATTATATTTAGAGGATTTCTAGAGTATTGCAAATGTGAACATATAGGCCTCAATTGAATCCCTAGCCAGTTCAGCTCACTGCTTTCAATTGAGCTTTCAAAACAGACTCCAGCCATTCGCAGCTCGGTTTTCAAAAGAGCAGAATTCTGATGAGGTCTGTCACATTGGTCTGTGGTTGACCTCTAAAACCAAAATTGCTTTGCCTGCTTCTCTTCCCCCTCATCAGTCCAGGGACCAATGTTCAGTTTATAAAAAAGAAAAAGGTTTAAAGCTGTAACTCTATTTTATCATAGCAGCACTTAATTCAAGTAAAATTTACTCTCTTTGGCACACAGATTTATGAATTTAGCAGAGCCATACATTTATGGAACCATCATCACAATCAAAAGGCAGCATCATTTAATTTTTGATCATCTTGAAAAAGCAATTACACATGCTCCTTTAAACCCACCCTATCCTCCAGAAAACACTGAGCTGATTTCTCTCACTATATTTGCCTCTTCTGGATCTGACATGAATTAATTTTTGTATGTGATTTATTTTGCTTTTTTTGTAGTTAATAGAGTGTTGGTGAGCTTCACCTGCATTGTTGAGTGAATTAACTGTAGTTGTTGCTGGCAGTTTTCCACCATCTGGATGCATCTCCATTTGTTTAATTAGGCTATTAGGACATACAGGCTCCTTTCAGTAGGGGGTAGAAATGACGACATATCCTCTACAAACACACATGTAGTTACTGTATGATTAAAATCCTTCCTTTTGGGGGTGAGTGGTTCAAGTGTGCTCACTGTTGTATCTTGGTCTGATTCACTGTGTGAGAAACCACAGACCAGCTTTCCAGGCAAGCATCAGGGACTCTTACCCGATCTGACTCTTTCCAGGGAGCTCCCTGTGGAGACCTGCAGAATAATTTATGACAATGACACTATTGTCCACTCGTTTCTGTGAGTTTAGTTCTGGCTTGTGCTCTTGCAAGTCCACAAGAAACCTCAAGAAACTTGATAACTACAGAACTAAATTCTTACAGCTGGTATGACATGGGGCATGATTCTGGGTTCCTGTTTCTCTCTCTATCTCCCCCCTTTTTCACTCAGTCACTACTGACTTGCCACAAAACAAATTCAGTGGTTTGGGGTAGACATGATATAGTAGGTTTTTCTTAGAACTGAACGAATATTCCTTCTAGTTTCCACCTCCCCAAGTGGGGTTAGCATATTAAGGTTTGATTATAATATCAAAGGATAATTTGGAAAGCCCTTAAACACATAAAAATGTCCAATCTTTATTTTTATTTAAACATTATGGTGATAATGTTATTAATAATACAGTTTTCACATATAAAGTTGCTCAAGATTGAGTTACAGTTATACAGTGTACAACAGCCTTTACAGTGCACGTTTCCTACCACCAATTGTCCCAAGTTTCCCTCTCACCCTCCCTGATGCACTCTCCACTTCCTGTCTCTGGAGGTTACATTCTTCTTCTTCTTCTTCTTCTTCTTCTTCTTCTTCTTCTTCTTCTTCTTCTTCTTCTTCTTCTTCTTCTTCTTCTTCTTCTTCTTCTTCTTCTTCTTCTTCTTCATCTCTCTCCTTTCCTTTGGTTTGCAATATAATGCATATTTCCCTCCAACAATGTCCCCAGTTTTCCTCCCACCCATCTCTCCCACCTGCTTCTGGGACAGGCATTTTATTTCAATAAATCTCTCTCTTATTCTCTCTCTTTTCTTTTTTATACAATGGATGGCACTATTGTTAATTAAAAGGCACCATGCACATCACTTCATCCCCTTTTAGCCCCAGTTCTTGTCCAGAGTGATCAGTTCCAATCATCACTGTCACTGTGGAAGGTTCATTACCCTAACTGCATTCACCACTCTTTGTGGCAAGCTTCCTACCAAGAACTGGTCCTCCTGATGATCATCTCTGCCATTTCTGGTAAATACACAATCTTTAAGTAAGAATTTCAATGAGGCAAGTCTCGGGAGAATGAGTTAGTTGCAATAAATGTTTAGTTGAAATAAATCTCTTCAGCTTAGTAATTTAGAAGCTGTGGACATAATCTCTTGAATTGACCTGGAGTTGACAAAATACAATAAAATAATAAATACAATGACCAGAGAATTGCCAGGACGGATCCATGAGCACTAAGTCAATATTAAGGCCTGGGACAGGGGAGTGGGGAAAGGGTGGTGGCATAGGATGCACTCAGGGATCATTGGTGGATGAAGGTCGACACTGGTGTGTGTGTGTGGGGGGGGGGATGGTCCTGATTCATTATGTCTAAAATCTAACTATGAAGGACTTTGTAAATCACAATGGTTCTAATAAAATAAAATTTTTTAAATAAGTAAGGCCTGAATAAGGTGGATGGGACCCCCTAAACTAAACCAAAACAAAACTAAAAGAACAGTAAAGTGATAAGTGATTGTGGGAGGAGAAAGAAGAAAAGGATGCTATTTATGGAAGGTAAATGGGGGTCTAGTTCTGTTCAATGGTTTTGCTTTATGCTATATTGGAAATATGTATATATGCATAGATATTTGTCTTAGCAGCTTAGTCATGGAAGGAAAATAGCCAAAGCATTCTGAGTGGAAGGAAATAGCACAAGACTTACAGTAGCTTTGATGTGTGAAGAGAGAAGTCAGTTATGACTCTTGACAGAAGAAAGGACTTCCATGACAATGACAATGAGTGAAAGAAGTAGAATGTCTCAAATACAGGCAGGGGGAAGGGAGGGAGATGGGGACATTAGTGATGGGAATGTTACCCTGGTGAAGGGGTGTTCTTTTTATGACTGAAACCCAACTACAATTATGTTTGTAATCAGGGTACTTAAATAAATATATTATTATTTAAAAAAAAAACAGAAGAATAGAGCATCTTGGCTAAGACCAAAGACACTGCCAAAATACAGACCTGCGTTCTGGAAAGTTTTCCTCCTGTGTGTGTCTCAGTCAGAGAAGTGTGGTGTGCAAGCTGGAAGAACCCCCTCTCCATCATTGGCTGCTCTGAGACTTGAGACCACAAAAATAGTTTTCCTTATTTGATGTCACTGATTCCTAAAAGTCATTTGGGGACACGGGTAGGAGAGCCACTCTTAGATGAAGAGACTGGACTTAGAAAACTTTAAGTTGCAGCAGCACCAAGAATAAAATTCAGCAGCCTGGAGGGCATGTGCAAAATCCCCAAGTCAAATCCCAGAACCACATGGACTCCTGAGTCCTGCAGTCTGGCCCTGATGACCATGAGCCCCCCTCCCATTGCTTTAGTTCAACAACAGCACCTAATGATTGGGGCCTGAGCATTTGATTCTCAGACCTGCTTACTAAGAGTATTACAGGGAAAGACCCGGGTCCCATGAGCATTGTTTGGGTACCTCTCCCCCAACCCCCAAATAAAAGTTTCAAGTTGCAGTAAAATGGAATAAACCTCTATGACCTCCAAAGGCCATGTTTCTGCCTGAGTAGAAATATGATTCATGTAAATTATATATTTCTTTCTCTCTATCTATGACAGTTTTGGCAACCATTACCTTAAAATAAACTGAGAGTTTTAGGAAATTTTGTATTTCATTACTTAAAAAGGGGTCATAAGCTTAAGTATGTTTTCACTGAATTTGATATAATTTATCTTGCCTTTCTGCTCCAAAAAATGATGAGAGCTCATCAATTTCATCCCCACCCCCTATTTTTTTTTTGTCTTCTTCTTTCTTTTCTATTTTTTTTTTACTTTGGCCATTTATTTAAATCATTACATTGCCTTTTCGAGTATGTTTAATGAAGATGGCCTCAGAAATACTTGATTTTGCAAATTCTCTGTCCATGTAATTTTTCTTTATACATAAACAAAATTAAAATATGCATAAGTATTTATTTGCAATATTAAAATTGCGATTTAAGTAAAAATTGAACATAAGCATGAATAAGTAATGCAGATTCATCTAGGATATTCCATAACTTGAACAATGATGTGCCTGACTACGGCAGAGTTCTGTCACTGCCAACATAGGGGGAGAAGAAGGAACCAGACTAGAAACTAACAGAGTTAACTGTGGGCAAATACCTACATGTACAGGAAAATTTCATAAACAAATGAAGACTTCTGCTGGCTCAAACAATTTATTTCAAGTCCATCCCCTAGAGAAATTTGAAAGCATGTTCATTTGATCAATGTTTATTTACAGTGCATTTGTGAGGGCAGCTGTTTTCAACTTAAGCCACTTATGTATACAAACATTCATATTTCTAATGTAAGCTTTAATTATAGGTTGAGCTAAACTCTAAGATCTAGGCAGAATGTAAAATTACACTAATGTGATCATACTTTTTATGTTGATTGTTAAAATTATTTCACACTAGAGATTTGTTACATTTAACAGGACTGAAAATTAGAGTGTATCAATTAAGTATATTACCCAGTAATTAAATGGAACTGATAATTGAATTACTGTGTTTATCGCTTTAGGGAAATACTTTGCAGAAACCAAGATAGCATTCTACTTTAAAAGTATAACGAAACACAGCATGCACCTATACTGTGCCTGGTTTAGAAATTGTGTTTCTGATTACTGGTTGTTCTCCAAGCCTTCATGTTGGTCTGTGATTACTCTCTTGTGTATTCCATAATGAGTTAAATTCACTAGTCCACCGTTTTACAGCCATCGCTAAAAGAATGAAGGTTTAAAGCTCCACTCCTCTAGTTCTTTAATCCCTTACCTTGTCTTTATAAAGTCCCTTTTGGCTGCAACCAATGTCTTTAATACAGAGAAAAATAAAATTGCAGTTAAATCTGAAAGTCTAGATTAAAGCTATGAACATTCCAAGGTTGATGAGCAAGTGGAAATGCCCAAAATTGAAACATTTTCATCATTTTATACAATATGTATTTGCTAAGCATCTATTATCTGTGAGGTACTGATAAAAGCACAGCAGATGATAGTTCAGTAATTAAAAACCAAATAAGCCTCAACACACTGGGAGCTTCCATATCAGAAGAAGATGGAAAAATAGAAATGAATTAAAATGAAGCAGCAATTGGTATGAAAAGAAAAGAAATCTAGATTAAGAGAGATCACTCAAGAATGGGATGTCTCATAGAGTGATATGGTTAGAGAGGAATGAGTGATGGAATAAGACCTGACTTCCTGCTAAGAGGGCACATATGAGAAGGAACAAGATGATTTTGCATCACCTGGTAAGCAAGAAAATCCATTGCCCCAGAATGGAAAAAATGAAGTCCATGGTGGGGAGACGGAGATTGTTACATAATGTAAGGGAACTGTTGACCACCTGAGTTTAGTTAAAATGTTGGGTGTTTGAATAAACATTTGTAAATCTACCAGTAGTCTTTGATTTTTATGGGAAAATATAAATCAAGACATTGCATGATGAGAATAAAGAAAATTTAGGGTTGGGACGGCCATTGAAAAATAATGAGTCAGGTGGACAGAGAGATAGTACACTTTCCCTGCATGCCACTAACCCAAGTTCCATTTCTGGTACTCCAGTGATTCCCTAAGTGTTTCCAGGAGTGATCCCTGAACTCAGAGCCAACGATAACTCCTGAGCATCATTTGATGTGGCTCCACAACAAACAAACAAAAAAGATAAATAAATTAATTGAGCAGCAATTATTGGATTACTTAAATGATAGTATAGTTTTGGAATAGGGTAACTTCAAAATACTAGCCTAAGAAAGACAGTTTTGCTCACGCCAAATTCCGAAAATGAAAATTATTCTGATCAATGAAAGACTGTTCTACTGTCCTCTCTCTGAAACAGAAATTCAATCAAGTTAAGTGTGCCAGAATTATAGTCTTGGAGACCATCTGACCCACTGATCTGTGGCCTTGACAAGCTCTATACAGCTCTTCTGGGTAGACTTTTCAGAAGTACTAAAGTGGGAATTACTAGCCTCAAATGATATACCATCGCCTTACACTTTGTAATGATTTCTCATTCCCCACAACAACCTTCATTCATTTACTCAATTCTGGTTCCATTTATTCATTTCCCCTTTTCCTTACTTCTGTAAGCCAGCATGTCCAGGCAGCCGACATTTGAGTTTGTCCTTAGCAACCCTGCCAGTGAGGGTCTGCAGCATATTTTATCTGTCTCATCCAGCACCCAGAGTTTTGAAGAAAACAATTGATTGTCTTTAGTATTTTTTTCTCATTTTAAATCAGTATTTGTTTCATTATGTGCATTATCCTTGGTTATGTTACACTTCTATGGGATAGTATGGGATAGTCCATTCCATCTTTCATATGACTGGCCTCGAATAATTCCAATCCCTCCTTAGCCTCTAGCTTGCCCAGTAAAATAATCATAGTTAGCATAATTATTCACGCCTGTTGTTTTCCAGCCACGCCATGAGTTTTTGGGGGGTGGCTTCTGGTTGTGCTCAGGAGACTATGTGTTCTCAGTGATGGAGCCCGGGCCTCCATCATACTGACTCTTTTCATCATGATCGACCATGCCAGTTGAACTCTCTGAAACCAGTTTCTTCCCAGCATAGTTTTCAGATCACTTGTCTCCCTGTTTTGTTTTTTATTTGAGGTAACATTGTTTACTGTAGTGTTAAAATTTATATTTTTATTTTTATTTTTTTGTGGTTTTTGGGTCACACCCGGCAGTGCTCAGGGGTTACTCCTGGCTCCATGCTCAGAAATTGCTCCTGGCAGGCACGGGGGATATTTTAGGGGTATAAGGTTACTACTGTCCCACCTCTACCACTAAAATGCCAAAATACCTTCACCAATGTCCCTCAACCTCCTCTTGGCCACCACCTTCCCCTACCATAGTATCCCCCAAAACACACACACTCATAAATAAATGCACACTGCCTGTTCTTGGTACCTTCAGTTCTGTTGCCCAAGGATTTATTTTCATTATTTGAGATCTCTTTCCTATAGAGGGATTGAACCCAGGTCCTCATGCCTATGAGGCCTGTAATCTTACACTGAGCCATACATCCCTCGAGCCCATTTGAAGGTTCTTTTTTTTAATATATAATTTATTTATTACTCACCATGGTTACAATCATGTTAGTAATTGGGTTTCAGACATAAAATGCACATCCCCCTTCACCAGTGCAACTTTCCTGCCACAATGGTACCCCCATTTCCTACCTTCTCTACCCCATGCCTGTATTCAAGACAGGCATTGTATTTCTCTCTCTATTATTGTCATGGAAGTTGTTAATGTAGTTATTTCTCTAACTGCACTTACCACTCTTTGTGATAAGCTTCTTATAATGGGCTGGTCCTGCTGGCCATAATCTCTATTGTCTCTGGGTATTATTATTATTATTATTATTATTATACTGTCTTTTATTTTCTTAAATCCCACATATGCGTGAAACTATTCTGTGTTTATCTCTCTCCCTCTGGCTCATTTCACTCAACATAATATAGTCACTATAAAAATTTATGAATAAGCAAAATTCATGGCTTCATTTTTTTTCTAACAGCTGCAAAGTATTCCATAATGTAGATGTACCACAGTTTCTTTAGCCACTCATCTGGGTTGTATCCAGTTTCTGGCTCTCCGAAGGTTCTTTAATTCATTCCCAAATGTCACTATCTGATCTTGAACCATCTCTTGGTTAAAGTGAGGAAAGCCATTGCTTATCTCCAGAGACAGACATCACACTGTGTGTTTGATTGTTCTTCAATTTACAATAACATTGTGTTGATCTGCATGTTAATCTGGGTTTCATTGGGCTGCCTGCTGATATCACATTTTTATTACTACATATCAGTAGGTATATAGCACCTCTAGCTCATATCCCTATGAAGATAAAGTTTTACAAATAGTAAAGACCTCACTTGTTATTTATGACGCAGTACCTTTTAAAAAATAACTTCTAATATTTTTCTTCATAAATTATTTTATTTAAATTAGACTGTTATGTAAATAAATCAAGTAATAATCTTTGATGTCTAACTTTATTCCTTTGTTTTGCTTTTTGGTTACACATAGTGATGCTCAGGGGTTACTCCTGGCTCTGCACTCAGGAAAAAATCCTGGCAGGACACAGAGGGCCATATGAAATGCCAGAGATTGAACTCAGATTGGACATATGCAAAGCAAATGCCTTACCCACTATACTATATTTATGGCCCCTGATAATTAACTTCTTTCATCTAAAATAATGACTCGTTGTATGAATGGACAACTCAGTCAGTTGTCTGTGCTTAATTCATTACCTGTTTCTAAAGTGGCAATTTATGGAATGGATGGGCTTTTGTTTACTCCTTTTTTGATAGATATTTATATTTAGTTGTTGTGAATTATGATGCAAAGATTAGATGAATATTGTATTATTTTTGTGGACTAGTTTTTATTTATCAAACTTTTTAAACAGGGGTCCAGTTCACTGTCCCTCAGACCAGTGGAGGGCCAGACTATAGTAAAAACAAAAATTACGAACAAATTCCTACGCACACTGCATACATCTTATTTTGATGTGAAGAAACAAAATGGAAACAAATACAATATGTGGCCCGCGGGCCATAGTTTGAGGACCACTGATTCTAGATGTACATAGGAATATAAAAACTACTAGGTTATAAATATGATTATTAAATTTTAAATGAATCGTTCTCCAAAGGAGTTGTATTTTTACATTGTTACCCATTACCTTATTAATTCTGATTTAGTTTTTAGTGTATGTATATAGTGTATTCAGTTTTTGAATAAATTTCTATTTTTATAATCCAATTATTTAGCAATTTTATGGTATTTTTGTATTTTATTTTGTGCAGTGTTGCACAGAACTTTGTCTATTTACTAAAGTATTCTCCCCAGTTATAAAAGTACTTTGTATTCTGGATCAAGTCTTTTATGAGATATAGCTATCCAATATCCTCTCAAGGAGTTTGCCTGCTCTGTTATTGATGATTTTTGATGAAAAGTTTTTCATTTTGACAAAGTTTATTTTATCTATTTTCTGTAGCTCTTGTTCCTGTGTGCTGTCTAATAAACATTTTTTAACCCAGGGTGGGAAAATTCTTCTTTGGAATTTTTCATTAGAATCAATGCTATTTTGACATATTTTTAGATCTGCGATCTAATATTAATATAAAAGACAGTATATGATGAGGTGATGGCTTTGTTTTCACACAGGAATATCTAGTTGATTTAGCAGCATTGACTAAAAATGATTTCCTTTCAGAACTCAGTCGATTTGATATGTATATAAAATCAAATATATGTATTTCACAATCATTCTTCGGGTATGATTTGTGTTTTGACTTTCTTTATGCCAATACCATGTTATATTCATTACTGCTCCTCTGAACCCACTGTGAAATCAGGTTCCGAGTTAGTTCTCTTCCTTCACTTATTCTTTGCCACTTTTTCTGGTTTCCTCAAAGAACTTTATGCTTTCACAGCAATTTTTAAATCAACTTGTTTTAGATCAACTGAAAAAAATTAAATCAACCCTGCTCTGTATATCACTGAGATTATTTTCAATCAATAGGTTATCTTAGGAGGAGTTAACACTAATTTACTCCTACGTTATTTTATTTGATAATTATTTATGTTTCAGAGTAGTGCTTTCCAATTTTTTATACACTATTACATGGGCTATTAGTCATATCCAAAATGGTAGACCCAGTAGTTTTCAAGTTCTCACATCTGCAGCTGATTCATGGACTGGTGTTTGAAAATTACTGGTGCACAATTTGGGGTGTTGAGCATTAATTTTGTATTATGCTTGAAAGTAGGCATTTTATTTTTATAGTATTTAAACAACTCGATGCTATAAACGACATAATGATTTTTCATTTGATGTAGTACATTTATTGTTACATATTTTCAAAAACTTTTCTTAGAAAATTTTGTATAGTCAGTTCTATCATTTGTGACAGTAAAAATTTTACTTGCTCTCTGAAAGCTAGGACACCCCAGCATTCATATCAGTCTCCCTAACTTTTTTATAACTCTCTAAATGATCAAATGTACCTCATCATCATGTTTAGATACCTCCCCAGTGAATTACAATTTTGTCAGTATCTCATTCTATATTTACTGAGATGATAAGAGGTATTTTTTATCATTACCAATACTTTATTTATTTATTTAATTTTTTAAATTTTAATATAAAATCTTCATTTAAATATCATGATTACAAGCATGATTCAGTTATTTTTAACCTTCATTCATTAATATTTTAATCTTGAATGGTTTTCAGATTTGAACAGTGCTTTTTTGCATATGTATAAACACTTCATTATTATGAATCAATGATATGTTTTCCCCCCAAGTCAGTTATTTGTTTTATATGTTATATATTTGTATTCCCTTAGGATAACTTTAATCTATATTTTTAAACATTCGAGTCCAATTTTTTAATTTTTCCATTATTTATTGATTTTTGTTATCAGTCTTGCCAGTTACATGAAGCCTACTGGAAAGTATTTCTTTCTCTGCCTAATCTGCAAATTTATTTGTGACTGATGCTTTCTCTCAGTATTAGAATTCACCAGCGAGGACATAGCAAAACTTTAATTTAAAAACTATTATAATTTACTGCTTTATTTGTTTTGGTAAGACAAATCTTCAAAGAGATTTGTCTCTTTCAACTTGGAAATTAGTGTCTGGAGACAGCGGGCATGTGCTTGCCTTCCTCACAATCAACCTGAGATGATGATCCCTGGCAATTTTTTGGTTTCCCAAGCCCTACCAGAGTCAATCAATACAGAGCCAGGTGTAAGCCCAAAGCAGCACTTGGTGTGGACTCCCAAAATAATTAAATAAATATACTTGGTAATCAAATTCCTATCATAGACTCGTCATATTCCTGTAGAAACTTTAGCTGTATCTTCTTCCATCTTAAATTCTTTAGTTTTCTAAATTCTAAATTAATTAAATTAAATTCTTTGGTTTTCCCATAATTAGTAGATAGAACATTTTTTTACATTCAAAAAAGTCTACTTTGGGTTTTGGTTTTGACCACACTCTGTTTCACTGATTTCTGCCTTATTAACTAATGTATTATATATTTCTAGTTAGAGTTTAATTATTTTTGAAGGCAGGACATAGCCAGTGATGCTCAGAATATACTCCTGGCAGTGCTCGGTCACATAGAGACTAGCATCTTAATGCTCAAGGCCCTTAATTTAGTCCTTTTAACCACCATCTTTCTATAAAATATTCAATTATTGCTTTGATAGCTTTCTAGTTTCCAAATAGAGAGTTTGAGCATGATACATTTCCTCTTCAATCACTGCTTTTATTTCTTACAAATTTGTATGTGTTAAATTATTACTCGGCTTGAAACATTTTCTGATTTTACGTTTGATGTTTGACTGATCTGTTACACTCATGCAGACGTGAGATATTGAATTTTCAAATAATGTGAGGTTATAGATATTTTATTTTGCAGCTTTCAAATTTCATTCTGATCCAGTCAGAGAACTTACACTGGGGAATATTCAGTATTATGCTAGAAAAGAATATGTCTCCTCCAGTGACTGGGTGCAATGTTTTCTAAATGTCAGTGTTTTATAAATTTGTTTGGTAGTGAGATTCAGATCCCTGTGTACTATTGATTTTTGGTTGAGCTGCTTTATTAGCTTCTGAAAGAGAAGTATGAAATTTTCCAACTATTATTTTGGATGTTTCCCTTGTTGTTTCCCACGTTGGTATTTTCTCTTTGATTTCATATATTTTAAGCTGCATCAGTACACACATTGTCAGGATTTTGTATCTTTTGTTTCTTCTTCCTTTATTTTTTCCTTCTCTAATGCAGTCCAAGATAAAGTTATTATCATTGAGACTCTAGTATATCATAGGCAATGAATACATAAAGTCTTTAACCTCAAATTTCAGTGACACAGATACCTCCTTATGTTCTCATGGAGAATAAATTAAAGAAAAAAATGCCTTGTTAAAGGTCCTTCAGCTAGTAATTTTTTTGGTCAGTGTATTGACCATAATTATTTATTGAAAAATTCTTATCTTTCCCAGATTTCAAATGTAGCCGATTCTGTGGTTTGACTTTGTGAATTCAAGGCAATTGTTCTTGGCACTGAACAAATTTGAGGTTAAGAATGTTTCACAATAGCAGAAATTTTCAAAGAGCTGCATAAAAGAGTCACTTCCAGTGTAAACCTTAAAACCAAGGAATTTTAAATTCAGAGGCATCATAATTTACCTCAAAACCAAGGAATTTTGCATCATATTCTACAAATATCAGAGTGCCAAATTTATGGTCAATAAGCTAGTCTTTTTTTTTTATTCCTATTCTTAAGAACTCACTTTTTTTTGCTGGCATAACTCTAACTCACGTATGTTTGACAATGATTCCTTGAAGGATTCAAATATCTTGAATTTGCAGAACATTGGTATCTAAATGCATCTTGCTCTACATACTAAAACACAGACCACCAAGCATGACTAACATAGTATATTCATTAAATCTTCTGCCAGCGCTTCTCTTTGTAACCAAAAATTTCCTTACTATTCTCTGTGTAATCTATTTTAGTCCCCACAGGAGCTCAGGCATATTTTACACTAATGTTTTCCAGAAGGCAGACAATTCAATCTGGAAGACTTGCCTACAAAAATTTAACTAGGCATCCCATCTTTTTTCCAAGTTTTAAGGAGGCAATGCATGAGAGCTCAAACTTCAAATGACCATTATAAATACACTTGCCAGGCATAAATCAAGATGATTATTTACAGTTTGAATTCTTTTATAGGGTTCTTCTTGGAAGCCAACTATTTATATTGTGCTTTGGGTAAAATAGGATTTAAAAAATTCACTTATAAGATTGACTTAACCCCAATATTGCTTTCTTTTAATATATCACATTGTATTCTTTTATTTTTGTGTTCTAGATGATCATTGTGAACCAAATAAAAAATATTTTATGTGGATGATAGAGCTGTTTAAGTTTCTTAACCTTTATTTTCAGATTTTCATTGACAAAAATTATAAACATATAATTACAAAGTGGATGATTAAAAAATCAAATCTATTTGCTTATAATTCAAGCCTATTAGCCAATGTGCTAAAATGGCTAAATGCCCTATGAGACTCTCGACCATTTCTTCCCTCTGTTCAGGATTTGATGCTAGACTCAAGATGTCTTATTCTCAAACTCTCAGTTACACAATTCCAATCTCTTCCTCGCATTAATGTGGGACACTTGTCTTTTTCTGGAGAGGTTTGAGGACACCATTTATACTTGATTGAATTTCACTCATTGTAATTGGATTACAATAACAAAAACTCTATTCCTAAACAAGGTCGCATATGTAGGTACCAGTGGTTAGGATTTATGTCTTTTTAGTGGACATGGTTCAATGTACATTATAGTCCATGTCTTGTCTGAAAGAATGTCTAATGTTGTGAATCAAGCAACTGGATAAACTAGTAGAGTATAGAAGTCTATGAAATTCCTGTATTATCCATAATAGAGGGTTTTTTCTCAGACTGTGTCTGTTCACATTCAGAGATTGTATGTTGCCAAGAGTGAATCCTAAAAAATTACTGACAGGTTGAGCATATCAGTGCAGCTACCTCAATTACAACAAATGCTACATTCCGACAGAAAATAATTAATGGATATTATGAGTCAGGGGGCTTGTCTGATCTAGGTTCAATATTTGCCATCATGTATAGTTCCCCCAAACCCCATCAGATGGTACCTGAGTCAGGATTAAGTCTTGGCTTTGACCTAATTGTCCTCCCACCAAAAGGAAATTTTGCAAGTATGGGATTCAGTCATATATGGGAAATCCTTGAGGCAATGAGGAATGAGGTAGGCAATAGCAACAACATAGGGCATTGGTCTAGGTTATTGTACATTTTAGTGATTAAAACTGATGATTATGTATATCAAACTGGAAGATTGGCACTTGTAAACAGGTGATAAAGATGATAAGTAAATTTAAAATAAATTTTCTCAGTACGTTGGTGGGTGAGAGAGTATGCAGAATCATTAATGGAGGAGCACTGACCCCTAGGATTCTTAAGTAAAGGGCCCACTATTTTCACCTCAGAGAAGAAGTCGTACTCTATAGTCTTTGTGATGATACCTAGAATGTAAGGGTTCACTCTGCTAAAAGCTTCCATTGAGAGATGGTGAAACTAGAAATAGTCCTGAGCCTTATGTACAGTCTGAGCATCCTTTCAACTTTTGCTCTTTAGTTCCCAATGGCCAAAGTTAGGAGGAGAGATGTGTGCTCTCCCCCAGTGCCCATCCTCATTCACAGATGACTACTGTTCCAGCCCCATGACAAGTGTCACTCTTAACTACTTTTCAAACTGAATTTCTTCAGGAAAACCAGAACCTAGAAACCCTTAATCATGGGCCACACAAATATTTCATCCAACTATGGGTAATTCACACTTAGTTTTGGGGATTAATGGTGACCTTTGTTTTTCTGTGTTGCAGTACAATATTTCTTCTGCTTAGCAAAAAGATGCCAATATTTTAATACTATTTAGACTTGTTTCTCTATGTGTATATAAGAATGCAATAAGTAGGGCTGATGTGATAACACAGAGGGGAGGGCATTTGCCTTGCATATAGTCCACCAAAATTTGCTTCCCAGTTTCCATATGGCCTCCTGAGCCAGCCAGGTGTGATTCCTGAATAAAGAGCCAGGAGTAATCTCTGAGTACAGTCATGTGAGACCCTAAACCCAAAACAAGGAAAAATAAATCTAAAAAGAATACAAATGTTATCAGAATATATAAAGTCTGCACACCTCCAGTTAGCTTGAGAGCTGTGTAAAGGAGCCATTTTGTATTGGAAGAGCAAGGTAAAACAAATGAAGGTCAATTTGTGCTGGTGAGGTCTGAGATGTTTTGTCTCATTAGATGAGTCAATGCGGTGAGAATTTCCTTTATATACTAAATTTCCATGATTATCAGCACATTGAACTTTAACAAGGGTATTGAGAAGATGGTCTAGCTAGTCGTTAAAATTTGAGAGAAACTGTGTGACATAGTATTATGTGAGATTCACAGAGAATACAGATGGTTCTATTTACTTAGCAAGGACTTGATGCTTTTCAACCAAACCCAGATGTGTTCAAATAATATATTATAGTGTCATCAACTCTGGAAATCATTTTGGACCGAAGGACAAGATAATATGTTTCAATGTCCTTTACTCAAGCATGGCCAAAATTGCTATAACTAGAGACCTAAGGCATAAACACTTACTGTACAATACATGTAGATTTACAAAGTCACAGTTATTAAAGAGTGAATGTTAGCACCAAAATACAAGCCAATGGACTCAAACAGAAAATCCACAAGACTCCAATTTATATGGTCATTTGTGCTGTGGCTTACAATGTAGTAGAGCATGGAGTGTTTTGAGCATAAGACAGTGACTGGAATCTACTACCTCAGAGCATAGGCAAATATTATTTCAAGAATATATAAAGACCAAAATATGAAAAATACAAGATCGTGTGCTAATGAGTGAAATAAAATTAGAATTAACACAGTTACATAGATACTTTCATACACATATTTTTTGCATAAATAAATATTTAGAATACAATTTTTGATGAAGATTAAAGCCTTTTGCTCCTCAACCCTATTTTTCGCTCAACTGTCTTTACATATTTCATAAAATAATAAAGATGCAAAAAAGAAACCAGTCAACCAATAAGATTACTTAAAAAGTTTCAGGGGCGTTATCAGGGCATATAATTGTCCTGATACTGCTTTCATCATTACCTCCTCTTCTCTTATTCTATTCCCCTTCCATAGTGAAGGCCTGGAAAGTCTAGTGGTGAGATTTCATCTTGCGGATATAGAGCTGCTCCCACCTTTGCGGAGTCCCACTGACTCCTAGGGATGGTCTCTCAACACCTTCAATATTCTTGAAAAAAAGTCCTCTTTTGTTGGGGTATGGCTAAACAACAATTATGATTGATATGATGTAAACCATACTTTATCCTTCTGAAAAGATTTTAAAACCTGTTTTTTTCTGCAGATTACTGATGAAAAGATAAAATAATCTTTTCAATATAACCATGGGTTACCAGTTTTTTCAGCATCCTCACCATATGCAAGAATGTCTCCATTAGTCGTCTAGCTCTATTACATCCTGTGAGTTTCCTTTTCCCTAGGCATTTTGCTTAAATATTAATCAAAACTCCTTATAATGTGTAAAACTTCAGTAGTCCCATACTGGCCTACTTCCAGTGTCTCTTGAATTCTTTTGTTTCTTTGAGCCAATTGCTTGTCAGCTCTAGCCTAATTATTACTAAAGGTAAATGTTGCAAACAAAATGAAACTCATTTTGAGCATCCTTCAAAGACCTGGTCTCAGAATCAGAGCTTTACTGAGTCCTCCATCAGTCCCTTAACCAAGCCCTCTGTTGCAATACTGTAAAAGAATCAGTTCAATATGTTTTTCCTAAACATATTGAACATTCTTTCTTGGCTTTTCCTGATAATCCTTTTTCTCTCTGCTAGGGTTTTTGCGTCTCTTCTGTGGAACTTATATAACTTTTCCCCCAAATGGTGCTATTTTAGATCGTTTAATAAATGTTCTTTTTATAGTAACAGAAATTGAACAAGCTATTAATAATTTTATGTAGAGAAGCAAACTGATTTTAAAACCATATATTTGTTATTATCCATCAATTTATTAGCCAAGAATTTGTTCACTTAGCAAATATTTTAGGTGTGTATTGAAGGAGAAGAGAAGTATCAGATATATGGATTAGTTCTCTTAAGGAATATAAGGCAAACAAGTAATTCACATTTATTTTCATTCAGACTTCAAAAGTTAGCCAATGTAGCTTGCTTGTGTGTATCATTTCTCTGACTACAGATAGTTCTATAAAGGTATGGAAACTCAAGAAAGCACAATTAGTCTTTGATACTTTGCTTATTAGTGGTCAGTCATAGCCCCTAATAGGAGTTTATTAGACTCCCTAATAGGAGTCTGCCATAAAAAGATTAGGTATTACTGTGTTGTTGCTAATTTGTTTAAAAAAACACATTTAAAATTAGCAGATAAACTTAGACTGTCAGGAGGTTGGTTGTCAACTCCATCTATTCCTTAATGATACATTCTTCCCTTTCATAAATAAGATCTACCAAAATTGAAGCAAACTTTTTTTTCTTAATCAACATCTTCCAAGTGACCTCATGTGCCCTCAAAGAAAGGGATCCATTTCATTTAGTTAAAAACTTTCTAGAGTCATGGGGATGACACTCTATCAAATTCAGAGAAAAAGAGGAGGGACTTTTCTTTATTTAGGGGAAATTTCATCATTAACTATGAGTCCATTGATAGGAGGCAGCAATCATGCCAAGCATTAAGAATCAGGATACATGTTAGGACACTTCAAACTAAGCAATATGTTATGGCTGTTCATATCAGAGGAATGTGACCCTCCACTTTTAAGGGTATTTCTAGGCAAGGATATTTTTATTTTTCCTTGCAGTTCCCAAGTGAAGCAAAGTAAAGTGGTGCAAATCACAACAAAGTATAGTTTTTCCTGTGGTCTTCCCTAGTTGCCTATTAGAATAAACCTTGCCTGTGAGTAGAACTATATATAGAACTAAATATGAATTATAACTCTTTCCCAGCACATTGCCTAAGCTTCCTCCTTAGAGTGATTTCTTCTGCAATAAGTTTAATAGACTCTTTAATTCTATGTGCCTTGATAAATGAATATATAAAATTATTAAAGTTTTGGCATACTAAATATTTTTGTTTCTATCCCACACATTGCAAAGGGCCACTCAGGCAAAATTATGAGTAATTCCTGAAAATAGAGTTATGAGTAAGCTTGAAACATAGTCACCTACAACCCGAGCAAACTAAGTCAAATAAAACATCAACAAATTTAAAGCACATGTAATAATTTACATTTACACATTTAAATTAACTATACCTCTCAAACGTGTTACTTATTCCTGAGCATATAAAGTGTACACATGTGAAAATTATGTTCTCATTAAGTAATGAGCATACCAACAAGATCATTTAAATGATTCAAAAACATTTCAACTAATAATTTATAATAAATATTACATTTATATCATTACTTAGAAGTAGAACCATTTAATTTTCAAGGAGAAAATTGAAGGGGAATTAATTTTATCGAGAGAAATTATTTATTTTACTAGAAAATAAAATCAGTAAGTTATGTCTAATTTTTGTGAAGTTTGGGACTTTGGGTATATAATGAATTTAATCACTCAGATTCCTATAGATTATGTCTTATTGTTTTTTTTTTTTTTGAAGGAGGGTTTAGACCACATCTGACAGGGTTTATTCCTGGCTTTGCAGTCAGAAGTTACTCCTGGCAGACTAGGAGGCCCATATGGGATACTAGGGATCAAATCCAGGTCAGTTGTGTGAAAACAAGTGCTCTACCTGTTGTGCTATCCCTTCGGCACTGATGGTGTTATTCTTTTTATGACATTGAAAGTGCATCTCATGCGTCACCTCATCATAAGGTTTCAACAGAGATTGTGATACAGGTTAACCTCTGTGTTATTGTTTGTATTTCTGAGATATGGATAATAAAATATATTTTTTTCAAAATGATTTTTAACAAAGCGATGACCAGTCCTTTAAACTGATCATATGACTTTCATTTAGAGTTTTGAAATGCTTGCAAATGCAGATCCTCAGGCCTGTGCGCTAAGATTTGGAGGCTGAAGCTGGCATTGCCTGAAAATATCTTCACTCTTCTCACTCTCCTGTAAGAGCACCTGGCTGTGAGGAAACCAGCTGTGCTCATATGGGTGGAGAGGTAGACTGCTGGCATATTCTCACTTTATGAGATGAGTGGGATTTTCTATTCATTGATAGGATAATTCACAGTCATCCACAATGCTTTGCTATGATATGACCTAATGCATATATATTTTGGGCAGGAAGCTGGTGCATTGAGTGGGCTCAGTGGGCATTCTGCTTAGGGACTATTCCTGGCACTGCTCAGAGGACTCGATGGGGTATTGAGAATCAAACCTCGATCAACTACAAGCAAGTCAAACACACTTTTCACTCTTCTATCTCTACAACCCACCAAAGCATATTTTGACTGAGATGTTGTCCTCCCGACACACACAAAAAAAGGAAATGATCATTAGTGCATTTAATTTATAAAGCAAGGAAACACTTTTATTGAAAAGTTGAATGTTGGGGCTCGGGAGATAGCATGGAGGTAAGGTGTTTGCCTTTCATGCAAAAGGTCATCGGTTCGAATCCCGGCCCGGTGCTCCATATGGTCCCCCGTGCCTGCCGGGAGCAATTTCTGAGCATGGAACCAGGAGTAACCCCTGAGCACTGCCGGGTGTGACCCAAAAACCAAAAAAAAAAAAAAAAAAAAAAAAAAAAAAAAAAAAAAAAAAAAAAAAAAAGAAAGAAAAAAGAAAAGAAAAGAAAAGTTGAATGTTAAGTTGAATATTAAAGTTGAATGAAAAGTTGAATGTTTGAAATAGATCTGGGATTGAACAGACCTACTGTTCTGTTCAGAATTTAATAAGCAAGTCCCTAATTCCATAATTATTCTTAAATAATCAGCTATAAAGACCTTTTTCCCCTTTAACTTTATTTCTTTGATTTTTGGGTTTTGAGCCACACTCGGTGATGCTCAGGGGTTAGTTACTCCTGGCTATGCACTCAGAAATTGCTTCTGGCTTGGGGGACCATATAGGATGCCAGAGGATCAAACCGAGGTTCATTCTAGGTTAGCGCATGCAAGACAAATGCCCTATGACTTGTTTTACCGCTCCAACCCCCCCACTTTAACTTTTGAACACCAGACTTTATCCCTCGGGCATGGCAACCTCCATAAATTCAGCACCTTCTATAATCAATAGCAAGATTACTAACACAATTATGATGATTACAGTGCTCATTTAAAAATCTAGTGACACCAGTTATAATCAACACAAGTGACAATAGGTTTTAATTATTTAAATTGTGCAGAGGCTGCTTTAAAATTACCATATCTGCATTTAATAATGTGTCAAAATATTTAATAAGATAAATACTAATATATAATTATAAATATGTAAAGTAAAGATGCAACAGAAGACATTCTTTCCAATATATATAGATATATCTGTTTAAATAAAACTCAAATCACTTAATATATCCTTCTTTAAGCAAAAGAACACTCAACCATTCACTTCTTTATTATTTGTACTGGTTAGTTACTACAGAGCTTAATGAAGAGAGAGAGATTCTTTAAGGTATACTCCATATATTTTTTGGGGGGGTTGATTTTTGGGTCACCTGGCAGTGCTCAAGGGTTACTCCTGGCTCTAAGCTCAGAAATCACTCCTGGCAGGTTGGAGGGACCACATGGGATGCCGGGATTCAAACAACAGTCCTCATGCAAGGCAAACTCACTACCTTCATTCTATCTCTCCTGCCCCATACTCCGTATATTGGAAAATAAAAATTATTATTGATTTTATTAGAGTTAAAACCTGAGGTTTAATGAAAACATGATGCAGTTCCTGTAGGCTACAAACCTTTCAACTTGCTAAGGTTTCTGTTCCCAAAGTCAATCTCCTATGCCCTCTGCTTACCATCATAAAATACCAAGAAATACATCGTTTTGCTTCATTACTGTCCATCTTCTTCCAGCTCTTCAAATTTTTCTTAAGATTGCTCCCCCCACTTCCTGGCAAAATTCAGCATTTTTTTTTTGCCTAATCCCTTATACAGAGTTAGAAATTTTCTAGACACTGAAAAACATTCTAGAATGTTTATCAGCGCAGAGCGCGTGCAGACCTCTGTCCTAACTGGTGAGTTGTTACAGAGAAACATCTAGGAATCTGGGTCTTTTGTCCTCCTGTACTGTCATTTCTTTGTAAGGAGTATACTGTCTTTTTTTCTATGTTTTATTGCATGTACTGTCTGGGTTCTGGATTAATCTTAAGATCTAGAATCTAATTTGTGTTGACTGTGAGACACCGATCCAATTTAATTTTTATATAAAATATTTATTTAAACACCATGATTACAAGCATGATTGTAGTTGGGTTTCAGTCATAAACCCCTCGTCACCAGTGCAACATTCCCACCACCATAATAGTCTTTTCTTCAATCCTGATAACACTATATGGAGTGTCTCAAAATAATTCACATGTCAACAATAACATGATCTGATTGTGTTATTGGGCAGGGTCAGTGAAAAATCATGATGACTGAATTTACCTAAGAAATTAGAGGCTCTGCCTGGAGAATGTGTTTGTTTGTACCCTTGTCCTTCTCCAAAGATACAATCTTGAGAAGATGTGTCATGGAGTGCGATGTGTTGGGAAGACTACTGGACTACACATGTGATTGAATGCAGCAAAAGCTGAGAACTGGTGGGATTATGGGGAACTGTGGAAAATTCTTGGGTTATGGGTATATTTTAACCAATTTCCCTTATTTATTATAAATGTTTCTTGTCTATCTAAACTGGTGTGTGTGTGTGTGTGTGTCCATACACTCTTTCAAGTCTTATCTCAGATAACACCAAGGAAACTCCTGAAGTTATGACCCAACTTGTATGATAAAATGCCTCGATTTTAAAAGTGCTTGTGAAGAGAGACTAGCTCCTGATTAAAATTTATTATCTATAAAGATTCTCTCCACTTATAATTTTAGCCTCAATTCAGTTTGTATTATCAGAAGTATATGAGTAATTATAATCACTTAGAGATTTTAAAAGTCATTGAGGAAGGACATTACACTGAGAATGTAAAACTGGAAATTTAGTAGTGATAAGATATAGGTTAAAATATAAGCAAAAAATATATAAGCAAAAGTATATGTGACCAGGAACTGCAGATAATATATGGCTTACTTACTTTCCTATTTCTTCCTTCCTCAACTATATTCTTGACTAATTCCTGCTTAGATATATTGGGCATGTTTACTGCCAGAAACCACATGCACTTCAGTTTCCCTTCTCAGTCATGCAGTGGGAAAATTGTCTTATGAATTGAGGTTAGGTTGCATATTCAATGCCCACCAACCACTGTAATTATTTTATGGAGAGGTACATGTTTCATAGGCCTAATTTTATCATCACCTTCCTCCATTCCCCTCACCACAGTAGGTAACTCAGAGGGAGACTTTCTATGTTGATCTGCACAGAATAAGTCTCCTTAATTCCTGTGGAAATATTAAGACACTGCTTTCTTTTCAACTGGATGTTTCTTCAGCACTAAGAAAATGCAAGCTAGCTAGGATCAGGAACTTGGGGTTAAGTGAAGACACCAGATACAATATAGTAATGAAAATACCTAGTGTGTGTGGAAGCAGGAGAGAGTCCATATCAGTTACTAATCAGAATTGAACAATGTCTGGAATTTATCTGATCCAGTTACAGTTTGGTCCAAAATATAAACCTCAATACTTCTTTTCCATGTGAACTCTGTGGAGAAGTAATAAAAAACATAGAGGCCAAGCATCTCTATTTTATATGTTTATTAAGAAAAGAATTTAATACAAAGAAGTGCAGTTCTTTTTTAAAGCAGTCTAAGGACTTAATCACACAGGATTTTGCAACCATAATCA
>PVKC010006755.1:0-30580 GCA_004027635.1 Crocidura indochinensis | reverse complement strand
GATAGTGATATAAAAATATGTTTGTCAAAACTCATAGATTTCACTTAAACATAATGACATTTGCCATATGTAAATTATACCTCATGTGAAAAATAAATACATGAAGTATAAGAACAATCAACAATCCAATCTGCTCAAGGTAGTTACCAAATTTTCTGTTTTACCGGTGGGGAATGAGAGAGGGGAGTGAAGAGGGTTTGGGATTTTTTAGTCCACTAAGATTGGACCTTCTAGGATCATACTTTTTTACCTTTCTCCTCTCCTGTTATCTACCTTTCTCACTGTTCCTAAAGTTGTTATTGTTAAATAGTAATTTTGTTTGCTTGTTTTGGGGTCACATCCAGTGATGCTCAGGGCTTACTCCTGTCTCAGTGCTTGGGGGACCATATGGGATGAGCCACAGTCCATCCTGGGTCAGTTGTGTGCAAGCAAACACCCTATTGCTGCACCACCGCTCCAGCCCCTAGATAGTAATGTTTTAACAATCATAATATTAATAACACAAACACTATTGTCATACAATATTAATATCTTTTTTTGTTATAACAAGAATATCTAGAATCTTCAGCATGACATTTCAGTTTCTCTTTACCTGGCACCAGCTTACCCTTACAGGCCCCGTCTTTATAATACCCAGGAGATCCTTTATCTATATGAATGACTCTTATATTCCTAAATGTTCCAGGTACTGGAAGGCTTTCAAACTTCATTTGCCATTTCTTTTCCCTAGAATAGGCTTATCTGACTTAACCCTGTCTCTTGGTTTTACTTTTTAAAAATGCAGCTTACTTGTTCATTGGACAGACATTTATTGTTCACTACTAACTGCTTGATCCCAGGAACACAAATCATGAGTCAGGAAATTTTCTTAGATAATGCTAAGGATAGACAATGCCTTCCTCTCCTTCAGTCAGTAAATCCTTCATCATTTTCAAGGTACTTGAAATATTGCATTATAAAAATTATGTGTGAGTTCTTTAGGCAGATCTGTGAAATCCTGGAGGACACACACTAGATTTCATTATCAAGACCTTATAAGGTGAAATAATGGAAAGCTGGTTGATGGGTTCTGGCATTATACACACACAGGTGAACATGTCAGCTATGTCATACTCTATTATTATTCTGAACCCCAGTTCTCTTTATCTGTAAAATAAGACCAATAATTCCCACATACTGACAGAATTTTATTTTATTTTTTCTGTTTGTTTTTGGCCACACCTGGGCTATGTGCTCAGAAATCACTCCTGGCTTGGGAGACCATATGGAACGCTGGGGGGGATTAAACCACGGTCCATCCTAGGCTAGTGCTCACAAGGCACCATACTAGCAGAATTTTATAAGTACAAGCTATGTAATGAATACTTAATACAGTTAAACATTATTATTTTTATTTTATTGTTAAACATTATTATTTTAGATTATTACTTTCCACTGTACTCAGGGGTCACCTAAGGTCATGGAAGCTCCTCAATAACTATTTATTTGTTTTTTTTGGGCCACACCCAGTGATGCTCAGGTGTTACTCCTGGTTATGCACTCAAAAATTGCTTCTGGCTTTGGGGGACTATATGGGATGCAGGGATGATACGCAGGTTTGTCCTGGGTCAGCAGCATGCAAGACAAACACCATACTGTTGCACTATTGCTTTGGCCCCTAAATAAATGTTTATTGAATGAGTAGATGGAGCAGAATTTGGAAACCTACACCCTACACATTCTTATCTTACCTGGCTTCTTATAGGTCACGTAGATATAGAGGAAGAACTCAATAACATAGGTGATGACAGCTGCCCACCAGTTGATGACAAACATGACTGCACAGCACAAAATTGCTCCAAAGAGAGACACCCACATGTTGTAAATTCCATACGCAGGTCTCCATCCTGAGAGTCAAATAAAAATTATCTCTCACAAGAAAAACTCTACCATCACCACGCACTGTTTTTTTTCTAGCATAGAACCTGGATTTTCAAATCAATCAAGCTCCTAACTCTATTATTTATTTTCTGTGTTCTTTGGTCCCTGAATTCTAAGGTATAAATATACTTATACTACCTGCCTGCACCCCGAATGCCCTCATCTGATATCTATAACAATCTTGCATGTCCCAAGAAAGAAATAATCAAGATAATGAGCTTATTGTTCTTATGATAAAATAGAACTCTCTCCAAAAGTCAACCCAATGTTTCTGCCAACTTTTTATTTTCGCTGAGAACAACAGTAATAATCTATGGGGGGAAAGGGAGAAATTTATTTTTCTTGCAATGGTTTCTTAAATTCAATGCATTATTATATTATGCATTTTGTAGTGAAAATGTCATGGCCCAGGTGTTTGGGGTTTCTCGTATTTTTTACATTCCCTGAAATGAAAACAATCAGACAAACTGTAAATAATCTGATAATCAGTACTGTTAGGATGGGGAAGCTATCATTTGAAGGCACTTTTGGTCTCTTGGTGAAGTAGATTTTAAATTAGAATTGGCAAAACATAACAGAACCCTTAACATTTTCAGAAGCAATTTCCAAAATGGCCACAAGATGGAAATATCATGTTGAAAACATTGCTGAAAATGCCCTTTCATTCTCTAAATTTTGCTGTGTAAGAGTAAGAGGAAAAGAGAAGGATGTGGGGGACAGGGTAAGGAAAAAAAGGGGAGATATAAAGAGAAATAGAGAGAAAAAGAGAGAATTATGTGCAAATAGAGGGAACAGGAGAAAAATTGATGTTTGGTTTATTATGTCCATATGTGTCCTTCTACGTGTTCTTTTAATGTTTTGGTGTTTCTTTTTCTTTTCTTTTTTTTTTTTTTTTTTTGTGGTGGTGGTGGGGGGGTCACACCTCACAGTGCCCAGATCTACTCTTCGTTAGGTATTTGTGGGTCACTCCTGGTAGTGCTCTGGAAATTGTGTAGTGATGGAGATTGATCCTAGGCCTCCCCCACTTTTTCTGTTGCACTTTTTCTCTGCCTTTTTATGTGCTTTTCTTCTGACCTGCCTTTTTTTTAACCTGCTCTTTCCTTTTGGCCTCTCTATGCTCTTCTGTGACTTTGTCATCTCTATTTACAGTGTTTTTCAAAACTGGATATAACATGGCATAGAAGTACACATATCTCTGATTTATTGTATTCTCAGACCTGAACATAATAACCTCTGCTTAAAAGCAGACAAAACAGCACAAAGTGTCCTGAGTTGTCTGCTGGAGCCTACTGGCCCCAAGTGGTTGAGAGCTTCCATTTATTTTTTCCTCATCGACAATAGATTTTTGAATGGAGTCTCAAGATCATGACAGGTTCAAAATAAAGAAAATGTGTTTCTACCCCTGGCCAAAATCTTTGTGAGAAAGGTTTATCTGAAGGTAGGTGCTCACATATCTTCATTCTTGGAGAAAAGCAGAAGCCATTCTACTGGCCAATGGAAGCAGAGAAAAGTGAAGGAAGCTGCAGAATCGCTGTGGAATTTTGCATCCATTTTAAGCCAGAATTTGAGGAATGCAGGGATGTCACCAGTGTCCCAGTGAATCTGCATTGACTGTGCTCAGCAGGTAATTACGAGAACAACTCATCCTTCTCTTCAGCACCATGGGCAAGAAACAAATTGATAGTAAGGAAGTTTCAAATATATACATTTATTCCACTTCTGTGGTCACTTTCACCCTGGAAATAAATAGTGGTGTTTTTCTACTGCTGAAATAAATGTGGTTTCTCTTGCAATGAATAATTTATTGCTTCAGGAGAAAATTGACTTTACGGTTGGTCAAAAAGGCCATTGCTCAAATTCTTTCTATTTCAAAAGCCAACCCCCAACTCACCAAAATAAAGTGGATTATGTTGCCCACCAGGATATAAGGAACTACAGAAGCACAGATTAATCACTTTTCACTGATCACTTTTCACTGGTTTATTTTCATTTGTGGATAGACAAACTGTTTATTAGGTTAATTTTAGATTTGGAAAGTCAACTTACCTGGAGACTTGGCGTAAGAGGCATGGAAGCAGGAGAAATTAATAAGGGCGTATGAAGCCAGGAAAAAGTTGGAGATGATGGGAGCTATGGTGTTTAGTTCCGCTGTGAAGGAAGCAGAATTGAGCATGTACGTATGAAAGATGAGACTAGGAGCTAAACAGCTGTTATAGCCTGGAAGCTTGACTTTATTTGGAAATTGAAAACATAGCTAGCATCTGTCAAAGTTTAAGAAGCTGGTGATTTTTCTTTGAGGCTGCAATTCATTAAATAAAATATTCTTGGGGGGCCAGGCGGTGGCGCTGAAGATAAGGTGCCTGCCTTGCCTGCGCTAGCCTGGGACGAACCGCGGTTCTATTCCCCGGTTTTCCATATGGTCCCCCAAGCCAGGAGCAACTTCTGAGCGCATAGCCAGGAGTAACCCCTGAGTGTCACCGGGTGTGACCCCAAAACAAAACAAAACAAAAAAAATATTCTTGGCCAGGGCTTCCATAAAGTAAGAAGCAAGAAAGCCTACCAGTCCAAAAATAGACAGTTAAGACCTCTATCTAAAAAACATTCAGGTGGAAATGAGCAGATAGTTTGGGGGCTAGCCAGATGATAAACTCTCTGAAAAGTTATTCTGGGGGTGCTGAATCCTATGCTCTTTATCTGCTATATATAATCAAAAGGCTATCACGTTGATAGATTGGTAAATACCTGCACACTAAAAATGCTTGACTGAAAATCTTATATACATATGATGCATATACCTCACTTGCTCTTTCTGTCTTGTAGATCCTTTGTTAGTCTTTTGGACGTTTTTACATCTGCAGAGAGTTATTCTTTCAAGTATTTCAATGAAAACAAATAAACACACCTAACTTTTACCATAGCAGCTAAATATCCAGCATGACTTAGTTTTTGAGATAAGAAATAGAGACAATCTTGCTTATCTGAAGGTCAGATAACAACAGAATTTGATTCTAAAACTTAGATCCCCACAAGAAGTCAGATCAAAATAGCTGTCAGAGAGTACCCCTACATTTTTCTGAAAGAACAATTTTTGTTTGTTTGTTTGTTTGTTTTTTTTTTGGTTTTTGGGTCACACCCGGCAGTGCTCAGGGGTTACTCCTGGCTCCATGCTCAGAAATTGCTCCTGGCAGGCACGGGGGACCATATGGGGCACCGGGATTTGAACCGATGACCTTTTGCATGAAAGGCAGACATTTTACCTCCATGCTATCTCCCGGGCCCCTCTGAAAGAACAATTTTAAAGGATGTTGTTCTATTGACACATTTTTCTTATCTTGGTTATTTTATCACTTTAGTGCAAGATAGAGTGGGTTTTTTACATTTTAAAGTTTAAATTATAAATAAGGAACATCTGTACATCTTTGTATACATAATTACATTTGTCTTTTATATTAATCTTACACAGTAAATTGACCTTTCTCCCCTCTCAACCCACAAAATCTATGAGGATTATGGATATGGGGGCCCGGGAGATAGCATGGAGGTAAGGCGTTTGCCTTTCATGCAAAAAGTCATCGGTTCAAATCCCAGTGCCCCATATGGTCCCCTGTGCCTGCCAGGAGCAATTTCCGAGCATGGAGCCAGGAGTAACCCCTGAGCACTGCCGGGTGTGACCCAAAAACCAAAAAAAAAAAAAAGAAGAAAAAAAAAAGAAAGAAAGAAAGAAAGAAAGGTGAACAAGAAAAGCTGGGCAAACATTGCCAGGAAGAATTTTATGGATATGGTCATGTGTGGAATTTATGGGATGAGAGAAAAACCTCCTTCTTTTGGTACTACTGTGCAAAGAACAGTTTACACAGTTCTTGCCTTTTCTTTCTTTTCCTCTAAGAGGCTCACCAGAACAGTAGATCAAGAAACGTGCAAGCTACAGTGACGAATGTGCCTCCCATTATTATTTAAATTTCTAGTAAGAAAGAGCTGAGATTACAGTCTGCTGAGTGGTTTTCTAACATTAGCGGTCTTTGAATTTCTTGGCGCTCTACCAGAAATGCATATTCTTTATCCTCTGGGATTCTACTCCTAATTCTGGGGTTGCTTGAGAAACAGGCATGTTGACAGCCCTGTCAGTAAATCTGATTCTGACACAGGTGGTCAGTAGGTCACACTTTGAGAACAGAACTCATTGGCTGCCAAGCCAGGGGCTGTAATTAGATTCTAAAATTAGACAATATTAGATAGTATGAAGGAAGATTTCAGTTGCAATTGGTTGAATGGATTCAGATTCAAAGAATAAAATCCTGAGACGATCAGGTCCTCAAATGCCTCCACACTCAAGGGTTTCTTATTTTCTGTTCAGCCTCAATAGTCTCAAGAGGATTCTAAAGAACAAACAAGTCATTTCTCTGGCATAAGAGGGGAAATTCTCAGGGTAATCAGAATTTTCTGGCTTTCAGTGAACACAAGTAAACTACTAACCAATAAGAATGAATGCCATGGCTATGACAAAGGTGAGAATGTATCCTCTCAGTGGCTCGTTGTTCTTCCCATAGCCCTTTGCAAAGAATTGCAAGGCTTTATAGATATTGTCCTTACACAGGGCCTAGTGGAAAAGAAGAAGAGAAATTTGTCATTCTTATCTAAGCATAGTCATCTTCCCTAGATGATTCGGAAGAAAAACCAGAGTGAAACACAATATGAGGCACAAGTTAACACAGCTATTTGTCATTAATTATGTTATTTGAATTAATCTTGACTATGTGACAGACATAGCATATGAGCCAGATGCAAATGTTAAATGGTCATAGAAAGGATGGGAGACATTTTTCAGTTTACAGTGCCATTGTATGAGCATTGTAGAAGCCACAGCAGTGGGAAGGAGAGCCCAACCATGGCCCCCGGTCACCTGGAACACTTTGGGTGCGCTGACGAGGGAGGCCAGGGCCGAGGAGAGTGTGGCAGAAAAGATGCCTGCTGTGATGAGGGGGCCAAACCCAGACACCATGCTCATGACCTGGTGAAAAGACAGTTAAAAAAGGATATTGAAACATGGTCACATCTCAAAAAAATGTTCTTCTTTTCACCTTTTATGATGGGAAGTGTCTATAATAAGTTCATTGCTTTTATCCAAGTTTTTTTCTTTTTTAATTTATTTTCCTGCTCTCGCTCTTTTCAAATTCTAAGAATTTGGTTTTTATCTAAAATAGAAATGACCATTTTATCTGTTGTTGTTGTTGTTGTTGTTGCTTTTAATAGCAAATGCTCACTGCCACCCATCTAGAAGATACTGGAAATAATCAAGGAGAAAGTGGTTTCAAAGATTTTGACATATCCCCCTCTGAGCTTTGCAGGCATATGACCCTTTGAAGATAGGAAATGATATCCAGCAGAAAGTAGTGTTTTTAATAAAGGTTGAGAAGGGGTTCAGCTGTTACCTCAGTCTATTTTTCCCCTTTGGGTTTTGTTCTATTTTGGGGCCATTTTTGCCTCTTCTTAGTGCTTATTCCTGGCTTTGCTCTCAGGATCACTCCTGATCAGGCTCAAAAGAACATATGAGGTTCTGGGGATCAAACCTAAGTTGGCTGAGAGCAAAACAAGTATGTACCCTACCTGCTGTACTATCACTCCAGCCTACTTCAGTTTTTTAAGAGTTATTATTAGCTTTCTTGTTTTTCATGCAAGTTGAGGCTTTCCAAATCTTTGCATGTTTGCTGAGCTTATTAAACATTGTTAGAAATCTGAAACCTGATGATATTGTCATATTTTCAAATAATGACTTTAGCTTTTTGCTAGTTGTTGAACTAGATGAATGATGCTTTCGTGATAAATTTGCTTCCCCTGCTGCTCAGCAGTCATTCAGGCAAACTCATAAGTATCATATCCAATAGTTTTTCCAACTTATCTTGTCCCATGGCCCTTATTTCTTCCCTTTTTGCCACTCACAATTTTCTTCTTATTTCACATATAATAAGCTGAATTTCTCCCAGTCTTGAAACTACATGGTTGGAAGACACATATATTTCTTGGAAAACTTTCTCCTGGTGATACAATTTGTAGAACTTATTTCCCCACCACCACCAGAAATGCAAGCTCAGGATTTGTTCCTACATTGTGCCTGTTTGCTTTTCCCTCCCTCAGAAAATTTGCTTTGCTAACTCACCAGTCAACTGCACAGTCAGAAATTTCAGGACACATGATGTTCTAAGCATGAAAACAAGAGTAATAAGCAATAGCATTATTATTAGATGATTTCTGCTGTTCAAACCTGGAAATTGTTCATCAGCCCATACTGGCATGGCTCATGTCGACATCTTGAGAAGTCATAGCCCAACCCACAGGCCGCTGAGCCATTGCAGTTCATCCCAGAAATGATGGTGTCATTCATGTTGCCAGTGGCATCTCGAACCACACAGGCTCCTGGGGGAAACAATGGTAGCTTGTCATTTATTTGAAAACCCTGGAGATATTTTTCTAAAAAAAAATTACCTATCTTATTTTATTACCCACCTGATATCCAATGTCAGTACATTCTGGGACATAATCCTTGGAAGTTCACATCCTCTATCTGCCCCCCCACATCCCCCTCCCACACAATAAATCTAGGCTCTAGCCTGATAGCCTCTCAAAAGGGATTAGGATCCTCTTACTTCCTTAAATGTATATGAAAGTGCTTTACATATAATACACACTGTGTTTGTGTTTTTCACTTGGATCTACTGACTGGGTTGCTTCCAAGTAGAAGGATTTCTTTTGATCTGTAAGGGCTAGTAGGTGGCAATATAAATTCTAGTAATTATGAGAAATGAGCCTTTGTTTTTAACTAGTGAATAAACTTAGGTAATTAATTATAATTCTGCTTCCTGAACAATTTTTATGGATTAAATAATACAGATAAAGTTTGGGATCATGTTGCAGATAATATGAATGGTCAGATATTTATCATTATTTTCTTTTCTGTGAGTGCTCTGGGGTCAATCCTGGCTCAGTACAATGCAGATACCCATACAGGTACTGGGGGGGGGGGTGGTGGTGTCATCTGCAACATCTAGATTTGAACCAAAATTAGTCACATGCAAGACAAATGTCCTGTATTGTCTTTCTAGCATTCTAAATAGTTTATTTTTATACATTTGGGTTGTATTTTCTGTTATAAGATTATGTAATGGATATATTTGTGCTTATAATTTTTCTTGTGTATTTCAGATGTTTTCTAGGATAGATTCTTGGAAATGATGGCCTAGAGTTACTGACAGGTCCTAGAAATTTATTTTAATCACTGCCATACCTTATGCATTTTCCTAACTAATCTCTGCAATACTACATTAGTAGGAATTAAAATATGTGAATATAGTTACCAAATATAGATAACATTTCTAAAGATTAATAGCTCATAAATGAATGCCAACTAATAAACTATTCATTTAGCTTTTCAAACCACAGCTGAAATGAGTTCTTATTTCTTGCTCATAATTCAAGAGAGGCTCAGGATAGGTATTAATGAAAACTTTCACTTTTAGTTATAGAATTCACATTATTTGAATCTGAATTCTAAATCATATATCTCAAGTTGAAAGGATCATTTGAAATAACCAGTGCATGAATTTTCTTTATTTAGCCCTAAGAAGTGGCCTGAGACCTCAGCTTAAATACTAGAAATTACTGATATTGATAACTGAGCAAAACTATTCATTCCAGTTTTACTTTCTTGCATCGACTGTGCATGGTGAACTAATTTTCCTGAATCATTTATTTTAACTTCTGTGTACTAGAACTCTCTAAATTCTCTCATACTTAAGCCATGAACCATAATTTGCCCAAATATCAGACATGCCATGGACCATAGTGACTATCCTTACACCTTGGGAAAAGTATTTCTATTCATTGGAAAACATAAGTAGAATCTCTGAAATTAGATCTATAACTATTCACTCTTTCATCAATGTTTTGTGTGAGGAAGAAAATCATTTGGGAAATTTAAGTTTGGGTAATGTCATTTTAAAATGTTTTGATTTCCATAGATATTGGAATAAAGTCTCCACATGTAACCAACGTAACATACCCAAACACAGTTAATAGGAGGCAGTTGGGGGTGGGGAATGAAATCTAAGCCAATCTTTTTTGCTATTTTCTCTGGAAAGAAGATCAAAGAAATATACTAGCACATTCTCAATTTCTCCTAGAGTAGATAGAGGACAATTGGGACATGGACTTTAGTGAAATGGCCATCAGGACATCTATAATGGGTCCATCTGCTGCTGGATTCCCTACTGTACACAGAGAAGAATTTTCTTCCCAGAACATTCCACACTTGTTCCTAGGGCATAAAAATAAGGTGACCTCCAAGTAGGAGGAGGTGTCACTGAAGGCAGCAGGTAGCACAAAGTCAGCTAGTAACAGCAGGCAAATCTACACATTTTCTGCTCACTGAGTAATGTGGAGGCTGGCCGCCCACACAGCTAACAGCCAGGTCGTGTTCTGATCTTCTGCCAATTGGTAACAGTGACAGTTCTATATTAGGGACTGCAGTTCAAGGAGGAGACACAGTCGTTAATCCTACATCTTTTGTCCTGTTTAGTTTTTTGAGTTTGGGGTATTTGTTTTATTGGGCGATTTTTTTTTTCTTTTGCTCCATCATCCACCTGCCTGAGGCAAGGGAGGTTGGTCTTCAAGGTGTGGCTTCCTTTGTGAGTGGGATTCTTATTTTGGGCAATAAAATGGGCCCCTCTTTGTGTTTAGGTCAAAGTACAATCTGATTAGTTGTCCCGGCCTTGACCCAGAGATTCTTACATCATAGCTTCATTACATTCAAATATCTCTAGCACCTAAGAACAAATTTCAATTACTACCATTAAAAATATTTCACTTGGTGGCTGGAGAGATAGCTAAAGTAAAGTGAATAGGGTGTTTGCCTTGCACCTGGCTGGCCCAAGTTTGATTCTTGGCACTGCATATGGTCCCCTGAGATCTGCCAGCAGTATCTCCTGAGTGCTAGAAGCACCGTATATACTCGGGTCATGAAGGTTATTTGATTCGGTGCGCTCAGTCCCCAAATCTTGGCTGAGATGAAGAGTTAGGTGGTTAAACTGAATTGGATGCCACTGAACTATTTAACCCACAATATTCTGCGCTTTGTATGAGACTAACAGCTGTGATGATGGCATCTGCAAACTCAGTGATGATGACAATGCCTATGCTGATACCCTCATATCAG
This sequence comes from Crocidura indochinensis, assembly GCA_004027635.1. Lineage (NCBI taxonomy): Eukaryota > Metazoa > Chordata > Mammalia > Eulipotyphla > Soricidae > Crocidura > Crocidura indochinensis. Next base: position 19,455 of record PVKC010006755.1, on the reverse strand, counting down.
ATACAGCTGAAGCTCTGTTTGGACTTACAGACAATGAGGAGGAGGAATCCAGTTTTGAAGGATTTTAACCTTTGTGATTTAGCTTGATTACCCGTTAAGTTAGCGTTTTCGGCACTTTTTTAAAGTTTTAAAGTGATTGTTGCTAGTTTACAGTTTTTCTTTAGCAATAAATATTGAAAAAACATTTAACCAATGGGTTCAATTATTGTAGTTAGTTTGGATATATATTTTTTATTTTTGAAATTCACCAAAAATTTTTGCTGCATTTCCCACCTTGGCTTATACTTGAGTCACTAAATTTCCCCAATTTATTAGGTAAAATTGGGGGAGGTCAGATTATACTTGGGTAGGCTTATACTCGAGCATATTCAGTAACCCCTGCGCATCATTAGGTGTGGTCCAGAAACCAAAAGTAAAAAAAGTTTCTACTCATGTTTCTCTGAACATCCACTGGCCCTAAAGAGAGAGGAGACAACTGGATCTCTTGTAATGTTGGTCTTCTGTTACATAACTTACCAACACAGATAGCAACTCCGATGTAGGCAATGGTGGTGATCAAAATAGCTAGCATGGTTCCTCTGGGAATGGCATCTTGGGGATCCTTTGAAAATATAACATAGATGGGATGAGAAGACAAGGTGGTATAAGAAATTGAGCTTACCTGGAGTTATTTCTGTACTTTCAATTTTCACTTGACTCTTCTCAAAGCAAGCTTAGAAAAATTCAATAAAATGGCAAAGGAGTGAATCTGAGTTCTATTTTTAACAATGATCAGGCATTTAGCAATGGATCTGTAGAAGGGCCAGGCACAAAATTCAGTGGCAAAGTGTAGGCCTTAAAGGTGCCCGAGTGCTGAGATTCCATCACAGGTACCCTAGAGTGACAACTGTACAACTTTGCACCAAGAGGTTTATCTCTGACTGTCCAGAAGTAGTTTTCATAGAAAACTATCTTAAGACTTCTCCCTCTACTTTACCACCTGTGATTTCAAGCAGATATATCAACTATTTAAGTTAAAGGAAGTATTTGAGCAATTGAAAATAGATGTGTATGTGATTCTTCTTTTGATTTTACTACATTTAGGAGCGCCTTAAAAAATAACTTCTGGCCAAAAAAAGGATAATGTTAAATTCTCCAGTTCTTCAAGTTTTATCATTTTGAATCTAACTTCAGAATGACTGTAATGGGTGATATTTAATTTCTATAAGCAGGCATAAAGAGAAAAATTTAACCTTTTACCAGAACATGGGCTTTCTTGGTGCTTATAAATGAGCATAAATTAACCAAGTAGAGTTGCCCTTAAAATTAATGTACTATTTTATATTTTATTTAGGGAGCTGAATCATATCATCATCAATTTTCAAGGAGGAAAATGTCTAAATAATTGAATTTAACTTAACAGGAATTATTAGATGGAGATTCTATTTGGAATAGAGAATCATTAGGAATTTAATACAATCTTAGCAGGAATTAATTTCCCACAGAAGGCCAGAAGACCTATCAATACAAATAAGTAATCAATGCAGTCAACCAAAGTTTCAACTTTTTGAAAAACTGAAATTGACTGATAAAATCCATTAGGAATGTCAGATCCTGTTTGGAGAAAGCTGTTTCCTCCTTGAAGATGCCTTTAGTCTCAATGTCGTGGAGTCTTTTACCTATGTATTATTCTATATACCTTATGGTTTCAGGCCTGATATCAGGCTTTTTAATTTATTTGGATTTAACCTTTGTGCATGGTGTTAGATGGGGGTGGGGTCTGAGTTCACTTTTTTGCAAGTGACTGACCAGTTGTGCCAATACCACTTGTTGAAGAGGCTTTCCTTGCTCCATTTTGGATTTCTTGCCTCTTTATCAAAAATTAGTTGGTTTTATGTCTGGGAAACATTCTCAAGTTGAGAAACTTCAGTATCTCAAAGGAAATAGTGACTAAGACACAAAAGTCACCCACAGAAAGAAACTATTCACCCACTACCCATAGATAAGGGGCTAATATGGAAAATATACAAGGTACTGACGGAACTTGGCAAGAACAAAACATCTAACCCCATCAAAAAATGAGAAGAAATGAACAGACACTTCCTCAAAGAAGAAGTACAAATGGCCAAAAGATACATGAAAATATTTTCCACATCACTTATCATCAGGGGGATGCAAATCAAAACAACAACAAGGTACCATCTCACATCATAGAGATTGGCACATAACACTAAGAGCAAGAACAATCAGTGCTGGCTGGGATTAGGAACTCTTATTCACTGCTGGTGGAATGCAGCCTAGTCCAGCCTTTATGGAAAACAATATGGAGATAACTCAAAAAGCTGAAAATTGAGCTTCCATATGATCCAGCTATACCACTCCTAGGAATGTACACCAGGAACACAAAAATACAATTCAAAAATCTCTTCTTTACACCTATATTCAATGAAGTGCTATTAACAATAGCCAGACTCTGGAAACAACCAAGGTGCCCTTCAACAGATGAGTGGCTAAAGAAACTGTTGTACATATACACAATGGAATATTATGCAGCTATCGGGAGAGATGAAGTCATGACATTTTCTTATAAGTGGATGTACATGGAATTTATTATGCTGAGTGAAATAAGTCAGGAGAGAGATAGATACAGAATAGTCTCACCTATCTGTGGGCTTTAAGAAAAATTAAGGACATTTTTGTAACAATGCCCAGAGACAAAAGAGATGAGGGCCTGAAGGACCTGCTCACAATAGGAAGCTCACCACAAAGAGTGGTGAATGCTGTTAGGGAAATAATTACATTAACAACTATCATGGCAATCTTAATGAGTGAGAGAAGTAGAATGCCCATCTCAAATACAGGCAGGGATGGGAAGGGGGGCATTGGTGGTGGGAAGATTGCACTGGTGAAGGGGGTATTCTGTTTATAACTAAAACCCAACTTCAATCATGCTTGTAATCATGGTGTTTAAATAAAGTTTTTTTTTTTTTTTTTTTGGTTTTTGGGTCACACTCGGCAGTGCTCAGGGGTTACTCCTGGCTCCATGCTCAGAAATTGCTCCTGGCAGGCACAGGGGACCATATGGGGCACTGGGATTCGAACCGATGACCTTTTGCATGAAAGGCAAACGCCTTACCTCCATGCTATCTCCCGGGCCCCTAAATAAAGATTTTATAAAAACAACAAAAAGTCAAATCCTAGGAAATGTAGACACTACTTGACAAGCAAGTAAATCTGCCATTCAATAGAAAAGGTAAACTGGCCTGACCTGGCCATTCTGTGGGTGTCCATGTTTTCCTTCAGTTTCAGAAACATCTGCCTTTAGAGTTTGTAAAATTATAGTACCTACCAAGCCTCCTTATTTTAAACTCTTGCCCACAAAAGTGAAAGAGAGAAAATGTCTACTTTGTGTGATTACACAGAAGAATGAAGATGATCATGACTGAAAGGGAACTCATCTCACTTCCCAATTCACAGTGTGGCCCCACTTCATTTTACTGGGCTGAGGAGAGGACTCAAAGAGCTGAAGCACATACATTGGATGCATTAGAGCTTAAGTTCAATTCACCAGGCCCCTCTTACTTTATGTTGTTCCCCCAAACAGTGTTGGGAAGGTCTCCAGAACTAAAAAAATATTTAATTTATTAATTTAGAATTTATTGGGACATAAATGAAATGTGAAGAATTGATTGAGGAGGGAAGAAAGAAAATACATGTAAAGATAAGAAATAAAGAGATGAAAAACTGTTAAGTTCCTAAAGCAGAAAACTTCACTTTCATTTTGTACTAGCTGCTAAAACTCTAAACTCACTTTTTCTCTACTTTGTGTGGGGGTTGACAGCAGTGTTCAGGGGTGACACCTGGTTCTATTTATGGGAGACATTCCTGCTGGGAATTCCTCCTGGGAACCATGTGCTATCATGGATGGAACCTGGTAGGCTGTAAGCAAGGCAAACTCCTTAATCTCATATTATCTTTCTTAACTTTCCCCACTCTAAAATTACTCTTAAAGAACTTATATGAAGACCTGCCTGGGTCATAAATTGGGCCCCATATTAATATTTGGTTTGGCTACATTTCCTCTAGGCAAGATTCAAGACTTTGATAAATTCTTTTTGTTTTAATTTTGGGAGGTTATACCTATTGGGGATCAAAGTTTATTCTTGTCTCTGTGCTGAAGGAGCTCCAAGGATCATAAGGGTTTCAAGAGATAGAAACCAGGTATGTAAGGCAAGCACTCCACCTGTTATGCTATCTCTTCAGATCAATTTCAACAAATTCTTAGTTTTATTCCAAATGCTTCCTTTCTCCCTGAAGTAAATCAAAGTCTTAACTTTCTTCATTAAATATTGTCTATTTTTTTTAATCTTTTTTTTTTTGGTTTTTGGGTCACACCCAGCAGTGCTCAGGGATTACTCCTGGCTCCATGCTCAGAAATTGCTCCTGGCAGGCACAGGGGACCACATGGGGCACTGGGATTCGAACCGATGACCTTTTGCATGAAAGGCAAACGCCTTACCTCCATGCTATCTCCCGGGCCCCAAATATTGTGTATTTTTGTATGGAATAAAAGCGATCACTGCTATTTGAGTATGCCAACCATATTCTAATATTGTATATTTGAAATGGTGCATTCATTTTTTTTTTGTCTTTTTTCTCTTTTTGGTTTTTGGGGCACAACTGATGATGCTCAGGGGTTACTCCTGGCTCTGTGCTCAGAAATCTCTCTTGGTTTGGGGACCATATGGGACGCTGGGGAATAGAGCCAAGGTCCATCCTAGATAAGCCACATGCAAGGCAAACACCCTACCACTGCACCACTGCTCTGACCCCATGTATATTTTAATTTTTTTGATTATAATTGACTGTTTCCCAAATCTTCTAAACCACTTTCCCAGGTCACATTTTTACAGATCATCAATTAGTGTGTTAACAAAAAAAATTTAGGACCTAAGTTGGCAGTATCCATTGTATCAACTCATGCTGACATTGTCATTGCTATCTTATGATGGATTCTGAGGCCAGGAGCACATGCTATCATTTTACATATCCCCTAAAAATTGCAATTAATGAATATTTATTAAGTTGAACCAAATTTCTAATGTCTAGATTATTTCTAGTTTTATTCTCAGAGAGAGGAATTGAGTCTCTAAATAATGAGGGTTCCTTACTACTTCTTCATATCTCCTTAACACATAGGACTGCCCCCCTCAACTTTGGGGAATATTAATTTATGTTTCTCAAGGCATTTTCATTTCTTGACTTTCATGGTATCACTCTTTCTTGTTTCATCCAACTTCTTGGAGAGCTCCCTCTCTCTCCTCTTCACAGATTCTCTTTCTACCATAGTACTTTGTCCATTATTCTGGGTGCTGCCTTGAATTCTCTCTCTGTCCTCTGGTACAGTCCCAAATGACCTAAACCACGTTTTTGCTACAACCCTAACCTCATTTACTTGTAAATCTAGCTAGCCGCTGACATCTGTCTCCACTCTGATGTTTTGCCATTTCAACCTCAGTGATCAAAGCTAAGCTTCCTTTCCTCATCTCCTGCTCTATGGAATCAATTCTGGAGGTTGCCACTAGCATTAAAAATAATAGAACAGGTCTGACATGAAATTTTGAAGAGCCATCACAGTTTGTAATAAAGCAAAGAACTGGGGAAAATTGTGTGTCTTTGCTATGATGTACAACACTTTCTTGCTGAAGATCATAATGAAAAAAAAGTCCCTGCCATTTTATCTTCTAACACATAAGAAACTGATCCCTTTGATCCATTTCCACTACCATGGCCTTAATTCAGGTTCATGTCATCATGTGTCCAAACTATTATTAGTAACCTTTAACGGATCTTTTTGTTTCTAGTTTCCCATCCATCACCACCAAGTACCCTTTAATCTATCCTCATGAACATCTAGAATATTATCCCTGAAAGCATATATACAATCACAGTACTCCCAATAACAAACTTCCTGAGGATCTCTAGCTAGTTTGGGGATAATATTCAAATTGCATTGTCAGTACATTTAAGAATTTTTGTGTATTATTTTATTATTGTTTTATTTTTAAGCCACACCCGGCAACACTCAGGGGTTACTCCTGGCTATGTGCTCAGAAATCACTCCTGGCTTGGGAGACCATATGGGTTGCTGGGGGATCAAATCATAGTCCATCCTAGGTCAGCTGCATGCAAGGCAAATGCCCTATCACTGCGCTACCATTCTAGTCCTGGATTTGTGTATGTGTGTGTGTGTTTTAGAGTACACAATAGTATAAGAACAGTTAGTATTAAGGGGTTGGATTTTTCCCAGAAGCACTCAAAAGACCTGGTGTCTTCCCTGATTACACTCAGCCAACTGGGCCAGTGGTTCAGTGCAAGGATCCTTGCTCAAGTCTGCAGTGCCAATCACCTGGTCTCTTTCTTTTTTTTGGGGGGGGGGGGGGTTTGGGTCACACCTGGCAGTGCTCAGGGATTAATCCTGGCTCTATGCTCAGAAATTGCTCCTGGCAGGCACGGGAGACCATATGGGGCACCGGGACTCGAACCGATGACCTTTTGCATGAAAGGCAAATGCCTTACCTCCATGCTATCTCCCGGGCCCCATGCAGTCTCTTTCAATACTGGTTCAATTGGTACTTTTCAATAATAGGTGTCTCTTTATCTCGGTTTTTTGTTTTGCTTTGTTTTTTGTTTGGTTGCTTTGGGTGCACACCTGATAATGTTCAGGCTCTGTACTCAAGAATCATTCCTGTGGCTTAGAGTACCAAATGGGGGTGCTGGAGATTTAATCTGGGTCAGCTACACACAAGGCAAGTGCTTTACTCATTGTACTATCTATCTGGCTCTTTTTTTGTTTTATTGATTAACTACTATTACTAATTCCTTAAAATCTGGATCAATTAACAAGGACAAACTGTTAGTATTTAGATGCAAAACTGGGATGACCAATCAGTGAGGAAAGGAGGAGAAGGAGGAGGAGGAGAGAGAGAGAGAGAGAGAGGGGGGGGGGGAGAGGGAGAGAGAGAGAAGGACTGACATGGAGACAGTGGTGGAGGGTCTTGAGCACTTTGATGATGGTGAATGTACAGTAACATTGCTCATCAAAACCATGCAAGTTAATACGACTATTACCATTTTCCCTAAATTTTTTGAATTAAAAGTATATGAAAATATAGATGTGTCCCCTGTTCTCAAAGTCCTTCTTTACATCTTTGAGGGCAGAAAACTACTGTTTCTACATTCCCTCATGCAGATTCTATTCTGGCTTCTGATGACTCACTAAGTCAGTTTGTCTTCTCCTGGGCCATGGATTTATTGAGGGAAAGATGAAACTTTTCTTTATTTCCCCAGAGTCTAGTGTAAATAGGCACTAAGTGCTGGCCCAGTGACACTGTGTAGTGAACATCAGATACAAAGCAGTTTAAAACTCAAACTTAGGGGATGTGAGAAGAAAGGAACTCTCATTCATCGCTGGTAGGAATCTAGTCCAGCCCTTAAGGAAAACAATATGAAAATTCCTCAAAAACTGGCAATTAAGCTCCCATATGATTCAGCGATACTACTCCTAGGAATATACGCATGGAACACAAAAATGCAATACAAAAATCCCTTCCTCACACCTTTATTCATTGCAGCATTATTTACAATAGCCAGACTCTGGAAACAACCAAGGTGCCCTTCATATATAAATGGCTAAAGAAACTATGGTACATATACACAATAGAATATTATGGAGCTATCAGGAGAGATGAAGTTATAAAATTTTCCTATACATGGAAACTATTATGCTGAGTGAAATAAGTCAGAGGGAGAGAGATAGATACAGAGTAGTCTCATCTGTGGATTCTAAGGAAAATAAAAGACATTACTGTAATAATGCCTAGAGACAATAGAGATGAGGGCCAGAAGGATCAGCTCATGTATGAAGCTCATCACAAAGAGTGGTGATTTCAGTTAGAAAAATAACTGCACTGAGAACTATCATAACAATGTCAATGAGTGAGAGAAGTAGAAAGCCTGTCTCAAATACAGGAGGTGAGGTGAAGAGAGGTATGGGCGGTATTGGTGATGGTATTGGTTCACTGGTGAATGGGGGTGTTTTTTTTATGACTGAAACCAAACTACAATCATGTTTGTAATCATGGTGTTTAAACAAAGACATTATTTAAAAAAAACTAAAACAAAAAAGGAAAACAGTTTTATATTTAAAAAATATCCAGCTCAGGTGACTGGAATAGTATTAATGCTTATAATAGCAATAAGAAAAATTACTATACTCTATGACCATCAAAGTGATCATGACCCTTAGAGCTCTGTCCCTATATCTTCTCTAATTTGGTCTTCTGTACCCTCTTCTCTGCCCACTGTTGGTCAAATTGGTTTTGTAATTTGATGCCAAGCATTTGTTATTGTTTAGTGCTGTCTAGTCTTTCATTTTTACTCTTTATATTGCAAAAGTGAGACAAATCTTATGGTATTTTCCCATTTGCCTCTGATTTTATTTTGTGTAATAAGATATATTACAATTCCAACCATGTTGCAGCAAACTGCATAATTTCATCTTTTCTTACAGCTTCACAGTACTCTGTTGTGTTTAAGTACTACAATTTTTTCTATGGTCAGAGATCCAGATCCCCCAGTTGAACTAAATACGTTTTTGGGGGATTTTCAGGAACACTATAGATACCTGACAGTGCTTCTGAAATCAATGCCAAAGATCTTTGCAAATTTTCAATATTTGGTTTATAGGAGGGAGAATGAGGAGTCTTTTATACCCACATTTGTGGGTTGAGATATGAAGAGCTCACAAGGAAACTGAAGAATGCTCAAAGGATAGTCTTGCTGACATGTAGGTAAATTATTTGGACTGGGATACATCTGTTATTTTTTTTAATTATTTAAATGATCATGCTTTAATTATTTAAATGATCATTTTTTTTCATTACAACCACAATATTACACTGGTCCTCAAGTGACATATACATAATAGTGAGTCATGTATGTCTGTTGCTAAAAGCTTTGACAATCCAGGTGGCTTTATTGGGTATTCTGGTCTGTGTGAGAAATATACTCTTGCTACTAATTGATACATAACAATTTTTGGGGGCCCTTCCTAGCCCTCTGAGGAGAGCTTCAGAAGATCAGAGAAGAATAGCATGCAAAGCCATCATTTCCCCTCAGCTTCTCCCAGTCAGCAATCACACAGCAGGGTGGACTACTGAACTATAATTTCTTAATACATTAATACATAGTTGGACTTTGGAGTTGTTTTCGTAGCCTGGCTATTACTGAATCTGAGTGTGCATATATCCTTTCAAATAAATGTATTTGCATTTTGTCAGTAGATGACAAGAGGTGTAATCACCAAATCTTATTGTTGCTGCTGTTTGGGTCCACACTGCTGATATTTACTCCCAGCATAGTACTCCAGGGTTTCCCATGACAGTGTTGGTGGTTCATGCCGAGAAAGACACATGCAAAGCATGTGTACCAGTTCTTTCTACCTCTCAATCCTAAAATAAACTGATTTTTTAAGGAGTTTAAGGAAAATCTGAAATTTTGTTGTTGTTTGGAGTCAACACTCAGTGGTTTTTAGGACTTACTTTTGGATATGCACTTAGGGATAACTTCGGGTGGGCTTGGGGGACCATATGGGACATGAGGGATTGAACTAGGGCAATTCCCATACAAGGCAAGCTCCATATCTGTACTCTATCTCTAGCCCCTCAGTCTGATATTCTTCCGTTTGCATGCAGACTGCTAAATGCAGCACTTTTAAATTAGTGACCTTCATCAGCTTTTTCAAATCTGAAAAACCAAAACCTCAACCAATAGCTATATTTCATTATGCAGTGATACAATCTGGATCATTTTTGAAAAGCTAACTAAATGTTTCTGTCCCTCACATAATCTTTCTTATGCCATGCCTCTATGAAACAATTTTTCACATCCTCACAGCCTGTGGTCTTACATGGAACAAATCTAAATGCCTTCATTTATTCCATAAATATTTATTAAAGCCTAAAAAATTCTGAAGCTACAGAAATGGGCAAAGTCTCACTTTCATAAAGTTATATTTAAGATAATGCCTTTCACTCCATTTTCTCCCACAGCTCTTTCCCCTTACCTAAATGGCTTCCAGTCCTATCAGGGTTTTTCCAGTTAAATTGGGAGAGACTTTTGTCTCTGGTATCCCTATCAATGACTGTTATTTTTTTCTCTATCTGGAATACCTTTATATGTCACCACCAATAATTTATATCATTCTCTGCTATTCCATGCTCAAAAGTAACTTCCTTGAGGAAAAAATCCCCAATGTAAAATTATTTATTTACTATTTTTATTTCATAATTGATTGGGGCAATGAAGTATAGACAATTTAGATATATCTCTTGACAGGGCTTATGAGAATCTATTGTTTTCTGACATTGATCATAAATTGATTGAGGTAATTCCTGTGGATTTCTTTTTGTTTATGTTAGAGGAAGGTTATTATCTTCATATATCTCCATTCTCACCTTCCTCATTTAAATACTAGAAATCTTTATAATTTATTTGAGCACATGGATGCATTTCTCAATTTTCTTTGTAACTAAGCATGGCCACACATCAATCTCTGGCCAATGAAAGGTCAACAAGAAGAGATACATGCAAATTCTAAAAGTTCCTTTTTTACTGTTTTCTTCTTTTACACCTCCCTACGCTCAGAACAGAAAGGATTAGTCATCCTAATATTGAAGACAAAAGTAAACTCCAGGGGAATGATAAACTGAGAGAAGCCATCTGGCTTTTAGAGTTATCCTTTGAATCAGACCATACTCATCCACAAAGTAGCCGATGAACTCAAAGTTTTGTGGACAAAAAGAACGGTTACTCATTGCTAGTGGCTATCACTATTATTTTACAAAACATTACCACCCAAGTCCTAACTAATACAAAGCTCCTCATAGCACTCAACACAAAGTAATATGGGTTCTAAATAAATACCTAATAAATAAGTGACAGCATTTCTGAATCTAATGACCTAAGAATTTAATAGTAAAGGAATTTTGAAGGAGCTTCATTCTCTCCCAAATGCTTCATTTTCTCATTCATTATGTAAATGAGAAAGAGTAAAGGGAAAAAGAGTAGTTTTGACATGTTCTTCATTGATGATATTCATTTTGTTGGAAATGTGACACACTCTCAAGATTGTCTGTCCTCCTGATGCCATTGAATATAGTATACTTTGGTGAGGAAACCATACCCAGAAGTACGCAGGACTTACTCCTGTCTCTCTGCTCAGGGATCACCTCTGTTGGGGTTCAGGAAATCATTTGCTTGAATTAGCTATATGCAAAGCAAGCACCCTATCTGCTCTTCTGTCTTCCTAGCCCCTGGATACATATTTTGAAAAAACTATATTGCGAGGACAGCTTAGTATTCTAAGAGTCCATTTTAACTTGCCAGGCAACTGTGCAGAAATCTTATAGCAAATTTTTACAACTTTGGAGCTTGCACAGAAATCAATATTTAGAATACCCAACACCTTTACCTCCACCTCTCAGTACGACAAACCAAAGAAAGCTCATACCTCTAAATCTCCTGAGATATTGGCACCAGCAAGAATTCCAGTAGCTGCTGGGAAAAAAATGGCAAATACAGAGAAGAAACCTTCGCCTTTTGTGAAGCTTGGTCCAAAGTTTTCTGCAAATATTGATGCTGCAACATGAGAAATGAGATCATTATCAAATAAAGTTTCTTTACTGAGTAGGACAAACACTAATTTTTGACTCTGATAGCTCCAAGTCAAATGGGCCCCTATTTTCAAAATGGAATCAACTACATTTTAAGATGTGAGCCCGGGGGCCCGGGAGATAGCATGGAGGTAAGGCGTTTGCCTTTCATGCAAAAGGTCATCGGTTCGAAACCCGGTGCCCCATATGGTCCCCCGTGCCTGCCAGGAGCAATTTCTGAGCATGGAGCCAGGAGTAACCCCTGAGCACTGCCGGGTGTGACCCCCCCTCCCAGAAAAAAAAAAAAAAGATGTGGCCACACTCCTGGAGAATTTTATTTACCAAAAATCAAAATATATACTTGAAAGTTTTAAATCTCTAGTGCATAGTTTTTCAAATTGCTAATTTTTGTGTCAATAAAATTAAACTGCCTGATTTTTTTAAAATCTTGTTTTATCCTTATTGAAACCATTGTGATTTACAAAGTTCTTCATAGTTGGGTTTCAGACATACAATGAATCAGGGTTAATTCCACCACCAGTGTGACTTTCTTCCATCATGTTCCCAGAATGTATCCCAATCACCACCCTTTGCTCCCAGCCTGCCAGTGTAAAGGCGCATTTAAAGTTTAAATTGTTAGCATTTGGATCTCTCTCTTTTTTAAAATAAATACCTTTATTTAAGCACCATGATTACAAGCATGTTTATAATTGGGTTTTAGTTATATATAACTATATAACTGTATATAACTATATATAACTATATAACTACACACACACACACACACACACACACACATATATGAACACTCCCCTTCACCAATACAAGATTTTCACCACCAATGCCGTCCATCTGAGTTTGGGTCTCTTGATTCTATTATTGATGACTTTGGCTTGGATACTTAGTTCTGTCCTTTTTTCTTTAATTTCCACAATTAGATCACTCCCTGTTTTACCCAAAACAAAGGAGTTCCCCCAACTTCCTCTTTTCATCTATCCCATTCATAGGTGAATGTACACCTAGGCTGGAGTTGTTTAATTATAAGCTTCAGTTTGGCTTTGCCAGTGGAGTGGGAACAGGAGACAAGAAGTAAGCTGATTCCATGATTCTCTCTTGCCTGACTTGGTTTATTAATTATTTTCAGTTACCCTGCTTTAGAACTCTTCATCTGGGATTGGAAATATGGTACATAGGGTAATTTCACACTCCACCATTGCTCCTGAGACTGCCTGGTCCCTGGCCCCCATTCTTTCATATTTGTGCTTTTCCTCCTCCCCTCAGTTCCTTTCCTTCTCAGGATACTCTGAGGACAAGAGTGTTTGAGACAACTTTCGTTTGGACCATTGCATTTCTTCATGCAGTTATTCTAAATGCCACATATAAATGTTATCATTCAATGCTGTTCAACAACAGCTGGATCAAGGAGGAAATCAAGGAAGAAGTAAAGCAATTCATTGAGACTAATGATAATTATGTTTTTATAATATAGAAACTTGAAAAAGGAGAACATAGGGCATTCACTTATAATCACACATTCACCAGGCACATTCAACTCTCCTTCCCACACACACCTTTTCACATGTACACATGCTGTAATACATTTCTCTTCTGTTGGGGTTTTTTTTTTTTTTGAAAAGAGAAATCTGGGGGTGGGTAAAAAAAAAAAGAAAGAAAAGAGAAATCTGAGAGCGAGTCTCTCTCAATATTTTGCTACTAATGTTAAAAGTTTCTTTCCTGGGGGCCGGGCGGTGGCGCTGAAGGTAAGGTGCCTGCCTTACCGCGCTAGCCTTGGACGGACCTCGGTTCGATCCCCCGTGCCCCATATGGTCCCCCAGGCCAGCCAGGGGCGACTTCTGAGCACATAGCCAGGAGTAACCCCTGAGCGTCACTGGGTGTGGCCCAAAAACAAAAAAAAAACAAAAACAACAACAACAACAAAAAAAGTTTCTTTCCTATTAAATTTATATACCAAATTAATAAGCTTGGAAGAGAAGAACAATTTTTATAAGCTAACACTATCCCACAGGATGTTACAAAATTGTTTAAATTAAAATAAAGCAATCTAGAAGAACAAAAATAAAGGAGGAAATATATTAAAAAAAAGAATCTGAGATGATGCCAATGTAAGAAAAGAATTTTTTTAATCTCTTGGGAAGTTTTTGGACCACAACTGGCAGTGATTGGAGTTACTTCTGCCTCTGTATTTGGGTGTTGGTTCAGAGGACCACCAGGTACTAAAAATTATAGTATATGTGAGACAAGCATCTTTTGTGCAGGGGCGGGGCCATACCAGTGGTGCCCAGAGTTTACACCTGGATCTGCACTCAGGGATCACTCCTCAAAGTACTCAGAGGATCATATGTGGTGCTGGGGTTCAAACGTTGCATGCACAATATTTGCACTCTACTAACTATAATATTGCTCTTGTCACAAGACAAACAACTCCTGTCCTATCTCTTTGGCACAAGGAAAGGAAGTTTAGAGCACAGCTCAATGGTTTGTGCCTTGTAGGACCAAGACCAAGAGTTTGTTCCCTGGCACTGCTCCAAATGGTGATTTATAATCCAAAGCAATGCCACCAATGTGACTCCTGGCACAACAAAGTGTGTCTATTACTGTAACCAAGTGTGTAACCACAACATAACAGTGACAAAATTAACAATGATAAGAAGAGAAAGGAGGGAGGTTGGCAAGAAATTTCAAACATAAGAAATCGCAGCAAAAACTGGAAGAATAAAAATGATTAGAAAGGCAGAATTATTACAATGAAAAACAAACAGAAATACCTTTATGAAAATAAAGAATCAAGGAGAAAAAGTTGATATAAAAAGAAAATGAGGGCCAGAGCTATATACACAGTGGGTAGGGCACTTGCCTTGCATGTGTCCAAACTGGGACTGACCCTGGCATCCCATTTGGTTTCCAGAGCCTGTCATGACTGATTTCTGATGCAGAATCAGGAGTAACCCCTGAGCGCTGCCGGGTATGGCCCAAAAAACATTAAAAAAAAATTTAAAAAGGAAATAAAATACTGACAACTGAGTAAATATGAAGAAAATGTAAACATAAACAAAAACACAAACCAAAGCTGTGTGTTTGTGAATATGCCAATATAGTCTATTTACTGGGAAAGAATGGAAGAATGGATTAGTGCAGTAGACTAGTGGAAAGAAGATGGATTTCATGTTCAGTTTTTTTTTGTTTTGTTTTTTGTTTTTTGTTTTTGGGTCACACCCGGCTGTGCTCAGGGGTTACTCCTGGCTCCATGCTCAGAAGTTGCTCTTGGCAGGCACGGGGGACCATATGGGGCACTGGGATTCGAACCGATGACCTTTTGCATGAAAAGCAAACGCCTTATCTCCATGCTATCTCCTGGGCCCCATTCATGTTCAGTTTTATAAATATAGAATAACGTGTGCAGTCTGATATTTGAAAACCTGAAAGTGATTAAAAATCTTTAAAAATTGGGCCCGGAGAGATAGCACAGCGGCGTTTGCCTTGCAAGCAGCCGATCCAGGACCAAAGGTGGTTGGTTCGAATCCCGGTGTCCCATATGGTCCCCTGTGCCTGCCAGGAGCTATTTCTGAGCAGACAGCCAGGAGTAACCCCTGAGCACTGCCGGGTGTGGCCCAAAAATAAAAAAAAACCCACAAAACTTTAAAAATTAAAATTTAATCAATTAACTAAATTAATTTAAATTTAATTAAATTGATTAAAACATTTAATTACCTAGTTATAGCTAAGTAGCTAATGAAAGAGAAGAACAATGTGCAAAAGTCTAGGATTTTAAAGTCTTCTCCTTTAACATTTTTGTTTTGGGGCCACCTCTGGGGGTACTTAGGGGTTACTACTGGCTCTGAACTCAGAAATTACCCCTGGCAGACTCAAGAGACCATATGGGATGCCAGAAATCAAACCCAGGTCATCCACATGCAAGGCAAGTGTCCTATCTGCTGTACCACAGCTCTGGCCCTTTACTTGAATAAATTATTTCAACTGTGTTTTCTTTCCCTTTGTGAGAACTCTATTTCTTTTTCTTTTTTAAATTATTTGGTTGTCACACCGGTGATGGTCAGGATTTACTCCTGGTTCTACATCAGAAATTACTCCTTACAGAGTTTAGGGTATCATATAAGATGTCAGGGATCAATCCTGGGCTGAGTGACAAGTAATAAGTGACAAGTGACAAGTAAGTTCCTTACCTGCTATACTATCATGCTAGCCCTGAGCACTCTATTTCTAACCTTTGGTAGTAAGAATAATTTGTCCAGTACAATTAAGTTTTCAAATCTCTTTTTTTTTTTTTTTGGTTTTTGGGCCACACCCGATGATGCTCAGGGGTTACTCCTGGCTATTCGCTCAGAAGTCGCTCCTGGCAGGCACGGGGGACCATATGGGGAACCGGGGGATCGAACCGCGGTCCGTCCTAGGTTAGCGCAGGCACCTTATCTCCAGTGCCACTGCCCGGCCCCAAGTTTTCAAATCACTTTTATAACCACTAACTTATCTGAATCTCAAACTTTCCTCAGGAAGTTATTATAATCACCCACACCATTGTAGGAAACTCTGTGGTTCAAGTGTGTTAGGTGGTTTATCTGGCTGGAGAGCAGTAGGGTTAAGATTCACTCTGGTAAGTTGGAGAGATATTACAGCAGGTAAGATGCTTGCCTTCTCAGAGGCCAATCTGGGTTTGAAAGGTCAGCATCCCATATAGTCCCCAGACCATTTCCATGAGTGATTCCTGGGGACAGAATCAGGAGTAATCCCTTAGCATCACCAGTGTGGTCTCAAAACCAAACCAAACCAACAAACAAAAAAACCACCTCAACTCTGGCTTTCTTGATTCCAAATCTAGGTTGTTTCCTGAGTCTCATAATTCTAGTAGCTAGGGTGGGGGTTACTGAGTGATACTGATATGTTAGTAAGACAATTGGTGAGTGGGAACAAGTGTAAGACCCTTTTATTTCCAGGTAACCCACATATACCTTGGTAATTAAAGAAACCTCTGGACATCTTTTCGTTGTTGGATGGAATGACAGTTCCAATGAAGAAGTTTGCAATAGCAATGAGAAGAATGATCAGAAGAATAACTTGAGCCTGGAATGGCACAGGAAAAGGAGATCACATTAGATTCATTGAATTAAATTGTACATAATTATAAATTTAAAGAATATGCTGAAAAAAATCTGCTCTATTATTACTATTAATACTATACTACTAGGACTGGAGATTATTGGGAAACAGGTAAGATGTAGCCAATCCAATAACTTACACCATAAGTCCTCCAAGGAATTTTGACTATGCATTTAGAGCTCCCTGAACACCGTTAAGGTAGCCTGGAAATTCCAGACTCTACACCACATCCTTAAAGAAATGGCATTTAACTGCCAGCCTCGTTGACCAAGAATTTCCAGGAGTGGTTCCTGAGACTCTAATGGCCCCTGAACACACATAAGAGCTTCTTTATACATTTATTTTTATTTTTTGGTTATAATACAGCTAATCATTATTTCTTGTAGATATAGTTCCAACATCACACACATCATCCTTATGCCTGTCTGCCTTCCCTCAAGGCTTTAACTGCCTCCCTCTTGCCTGTTCTCCAATTCAGTTGTATGCGTGCATTCCCCTTTTAGGTTGTCTTTGGATCTTTGTTGCTACCTTGTCATGGATATTTTATTGTCAGAGCTGCTATAGAAAAATCCCTTTATTGACACTAATTGAGGAGAGGAGTGTGAACAGAGTAATAGAGAGAATTCCCATGGCAACTCATTCAATGCTCATTCAATGAATAGTGTATGCTCTCCATATGCAGTCTGGAAAGTTGGACTGGCCAAGCAGACTTTCTTTAGTTGTTCTACAGTTCAAGTTATCTATCAATCTATTTATATGATGACTATAATTATGGAAACTATATTCCTTGAAGTTGAGGGCTATCAGGACCACCTCTGGACTTTTTACATACAATACATATATCCAGGGCTTTGTACATACAAGATACATGTTCATCCCTCCAAGTAATTTACTGACTTGGCAGATGCAAATTTGGTAAGAATCCTCTGCTAAGAACACTATTGCTCCTATCTGACAAACCATTTTATTTTCATCCTTTAAAGCTTAGCTTCTCAGAGAAATCTTTTGTGCCCTCTGAGTCTAAATAACACTTAAAGTTTACCTATCTGATGATATAACAGGTACCTGATTCTTTAGATAAATAATGCTCCCAACAACCATATGAAATAGACAATGCTGTCATCATTTTAAAGAAAAATAAACAATCATTAGAGGTTTATATACCAGTGATATAAATCTATTTCAAATCCAGGATAGCTAATTACAGAGTTGAAGATTTAAGCACTATCCTCTATTGCCAGGAAACCTCCCTTAGGAATAAGTTCCTGGGGTGTAGGTTCCCTTTGTTATACTCTATTTTAGTGTTAGTTAATTTTTTTCAAAGCATGTTGTAATTTCCATTTTCTTTTATGTTTGTTTTTTGGGGCCATCTTCATCTGTGCTTGCTCAGTACTTATTCTTAGTTTTTGCACTCAGGGATCATTCCTAGAGGTATCAGGGGTCTTTTGGGGTGCCAAAAATAAATCTCAAAGTGACCACATGCAAGTCAATTGGCCTCCCAAGCTGTATTATCTTTCCAGATCCTATATTTTCTAATTTATTTACAAGCTTATTGTTCCCTCACAAATCATATATTCATCCAAGACAGAGATTGAGCTTATTCTGGTCATAACCAATTATCCAGAGCCTAGCACAATGTCCAGCACACAATTGGAATTTAGTCAATGTTTGTTGAATGTAGTTATTTGTAATCCACAATGAATGCCATGTAGAAATATTTTATATTGCCTCACATTAATAACTACTCTGTCAGTCATTTCCAGTCTAGTACCTGCATCTCTAGACACACAGGAAAGTTTAAACCACAATAATCATTGCAGAAATTTATGGGGCTGGAGTGGTGGCACAGCAGCAGGGCATTTGCCTTGCACGTGGCTGACCTAGGACTGACCAAGGTTAGATCCCCCAGCATCCCATATGGTCCCTCAAGCCAGTAGCGATTTCTGAGCGCATAGCCAGGAGTAACCCCTGAGCGTCGCCAGGTGTGGTCTAATCAAGACAGATACTTTCTAGTGCAGGATCTGTCATACCCTGAAATTGGCGCTGAGAAATGTCTTCAGATAATGATAGATTTTTGTCTATTCCCTTCTCCCAACATATTTTTTATCCTTTTAGGTTTCAATACCTACAGCCAACATGGAAGGGGATTCAAGAAATCTGATTTTAAAAATGAAGTATCTAGCATGCACTATTTTGGGGGACCACAAAGGACAGTTCCTGAAGATGGCAGCAAATCTGTTGGCTGTACAACTGTCATGACAGTCTAAGGAAAGATTTATTCTAGTCCAGTTTCATGAACTATGAATTAAAATTTCCCAGAAGGATCTTAGACTTTGTTTTGCCATGTGGCAAAAAAAAAAATAAAAAGGATATGAGACTTTGTTTTGCCATGTGGTGCTAATCTACAACTTAGAGCATAGCAGGTAGTGACAACTTTTTTTTTTTTTTTGGGTCACAATCAGGGGTTATTCCGGCAATGATCAGGGATTACTCCTGGCTCTACACTCAGAAATCGCTCCTGGCAGGCTTGGGGGATCATATGTGATGCTGGGATGCGAACTACTGCCCTTCTGTATGCAAGGCAAAGGCCCTACCTCCATGCTATCTCTCCAGCCCCGTAAGAACTTTT